>JACJUY010002772.1:9633-29313 GCA_014220935.1 Platorchestia sp. MABIK
CGTCAACTTGATTAGAAATAGTCCAGGATTATAATTATACCAGCAGTGTCACTTGATGTGATAAGTTTGTGTTCGCGCATAAAACGCATGACAAAATTTTTTCATTTCTCCCGAGCGGCTCCGTTTCGATCTTTGATTTAAAAATGACTACATTTCCGTATTAAAAAAATACTTCTCTATTAGCAAGCTTCAATTTTTTTCTCGTTCGTTATCTGTACATTGCGAGACAGTTAAGCAGCAAAAGTTCTTGTTTGAACACTTAATGTCTGATCGTTTCTAATTGTGCTGCTAAATGTTTTAAAGAAACTGCGCTTCTTCTCATTGTAGAATATTTACACTTAGAATGAAAGACAGAAGTTCACTTGTTTCATTTTAAAATCGAGTAATCATTGTTCTTTCGCAAATTTTAGTTTTTCACAATGAGTATATTTAGCTGGAAGTATGAATGGGTAAAACAAAGAAATCAATTTTAGTATAAAACGGTTCGAAGCGTAGTTTTTTCTCATGAAACTATTTTTCAGTCGAGGCCTTTTGAATTTTCTCGGTTATTTACCGTTACGTTATACTTCTGGTGAAACCACCCAGAATTTCTCTCAGGGTAGAAATTCAACTTCGCGTTTCTATTGGTAATATCGTTCCCTTCTCATGCAGACAAGCTCAAGATTCCATTCCTGACTCAGCATCGCATTAGATAACTAAGAAACTTAAACCTCTCAACATGTTCGCTCTTGACTAAAAGTTATTCGCAGGCAGGGATCCATGTTACATTACCAGGTACGACAATAGTGGTAATAGTTCCTTTATAATGTAACGAGTTTATGATGAACTTGTGCATAGAGCTATCTTTAGAAATACTTTGTGATGATGCGAGGACACTCGTATATTACACCTGGCATCATGTGTGATAGGGGAGACTTGTATTCATTAGATATGTAAAAATTGAAGTTACTTTGTTGCTTGTATTGGAATTTTGTGACCACTTTGTTAGACTAGCAAATACAAATGAAGTTTTTCTAAGGTGAAATTCATTATAATTTCAATTGAGCATAGAATAAACAGTATATGAAAAAAAAGGACCCAGCACTCGAGTGCTGGGTACAACGAGTAAATAAAAAAATCAGTGAGAGTTTTATTAATTTGAAATTTAAAAAATTCTGGTGCTTTTTCAAAATCCTTTGAAGTAAACAAAACATATTTGTACGAACAATGAGAGAAAATCATAAGCACTACACGAAATATTTTAAATTTTCGATTTGAGAGAAGAAATAAATTTCTTTTGGTATAAAGAAGTACAGCGTTCAAATTGCCCTCGGCAGCGGTCGTGCTAACTGAAGAGCAAATACAAGGGATCGTTACATGTGTAGATGTGTATATAAGAACTCGTGATAAATATATGAATACAATTTTTAACAAGAACTGTTTATCCAAAACATGCAGTGGCCATTCAGGCGCGCCGGTATTCGTGATTTCAGCACCTGAAAAATAAATAAATAAATTCAAATACGTAATCCATTTCACAATCCAGCACCCTGGAATTTGACAATAGAGTAGAAAACAATTTCTTTTTCTTTTTCAACACTGAGGCACAACTTGAAATGAAATTCTATGAGAAAAGCCGTGCTTCGTTCACGGTGCTCCAAGCACTGCTGATTACCTACACGCACTGTTGAGTTATGAGACAAATTCGAGATCCAACCGAGTGATTTTAACGCTAATTGCGGCTCCTTGCCTCTACAATCAATGCTGTTACTAGTCAGTCCTCCTTTCACTCTCGCCCCCGCGGCACTTACGTGCAGCCAAATACTAAACTCTCCATTACTGTTCAACACCGAGAGTAAAATGCAACGGCTTGGCTTACATTCTGTTGAGACTGGAAGAACCTGCCAGTGCGGACAAGAAAGAGACAAGCAGTCCGGCTCAAATAATATTTGTTTGCTGTCTGTACTCGGCATCACTTTCTTGTCTGGGTGCGAGGTAGCTGCCTTTTCATGTTAGGTCATTTTTAATCAAATTTTCATTTGTCAGAAATGAAGCTCTACTAAAAAACATAAACGTTGAGAAACTCTTATTGCTGAATTTACGGTCTTTGATCAAAATGAAAGTGAAAATGTACCATGTTTCAGGCGCTTAGGAAACGATTGACCTGTATAATTAGAGATCCGACATGGGGCTTTCACATCACAGTTACTTTTTCTTCTGCTATGGAAAGGCGATGCTACCTAAACAATGTTTTTCAAAAGACAATGCTGAGAGAAATTACGGAGGATAGAATTGAATTACTAGGTGTTAAAATTTGATAAAAATGACCTGTTAATTAAGCAACCATTTCCTGACGGTGTAATGGCCGCCTTTCTGATGACATCGAACAGCTCAACAAGTGTCAAGCGATTTTTCACCGCGTTCGAGTTATGAACTTAATTATATGATTTCTTTAGAAAGCTGGAACAAAGTAACTACACTGCATGACTTCGAAATTTAGCGAACCGGTGAAATGAACATTCCTGTATAGAAAGTGTTGCACGGTATAGCTGAGACAGGTATTTAATATCTTGACTGATAAATCAAGAAAAGTACTCAGCGAAAGTAAAAGTTTGTTGGACAGACATCGCATTCTAGCGAATAGAAAGTGAACTTGGAAAGCTTTCTTGACTTCAGCGAGGTGAAGGAGTTATAGTCTTGCGTGAACCCTGCCATTCTGTTATGTTGTGCGTTCTATCAAACGACATCGGTACGTGACTGCCTTTTTCCTTTTGGCAGCGCTCATGCGTGTAATCT
The DNA here is from genome assembly GCA_014220935.1 of Platorchestia sp. MABIK. Taxonomy (NCBI): domain Eukaryota; kingdom Metazoa; phylum Arthropoda; class Malacostraca; order Amphipoda; family Talitridae; genus Platorchestia; species Platorchestia sp. MABIK. Next base: position 12,409 of record JACJUY010002772.1, read on the forward strand.
ATGACTGGAGCATCACAATAGAGTCCTTGTTGAGACGCGAGAAAGTTAATGAATACCTATCAACGTATTTTAAAGTATCGCATCGAACGTAAGAATAAGTGACTCTGGAACGTTCGTTTCCTGAGTTTTCGGTTGTAAACAGCAGAATACACGTAATCGTATGACAGATTAAAGGGAGGTAGCAAGTATTTGCCATTGTAACCACCGATGAACTGGAAGCCCTAGCACTTTGTGCTAGTGTTTACGGAGGTGTTTTAAGACTTGAATGAGGGCTTACATAAAGTGATGTTGTTGATATTGGGAAGCCGCCTTGCTCATTTCCGGAGCACTAAAACTTGCTCGGGCTGTGGCTTTCCAAGATTGGCGAAGGTGGCGAGAGTCAAAACAGCTGGGGATTTAGTAAGGAACAATTATCTATCATAACAATAATAAAGCTGACGTGTTTTGATGTACAAATGTATATTTTTGTTCATAGCAACCGAAACCTTTGAATGGTATTGCGGAAATACTTGATGAACGTATCGGTAAAACAGGTTGGGCTACCTCATGGGTAAAAACAAAGTATGTTTTTAAATCATAGGTATCCAAGGATAATAAAATTATCCCATCTGAAGAATCATTCAAAACAAATTTTCAAACAAAGTGAAGCCTGTATCGTAAATTCGCTCCTCACATTTTCATTTGTTCAAGTAGTCAGAGTGCAATGTTATTTTAAATAGAGAACTTAATTACCACTCTCAGCAAATGATTAACATGCTCTGTCAAACCTCAAGGAATGTTGCCATTTTTGACGGGCCGTGTACGCGTCAGTAGTAATTGCGGTCGTGTATTTATAAATATATTTATGTTTCGTGCGTAGTCATCAATTGTTTTTATATTCTTTTAGAATAACTGGAAATTTTTGTTGAGAGATATCTGTAATGTGTGTTGTGACTGTTACAGAATCGAAAAATTTATTCAAACTACGATTAATATGAGGATTGATGTATTCATTTGGTGTCCATATGAAGAGGAATAATGTAGGAAAAGTTTGAGAGGTATCTGAACCCGTGTCACATGTATGCTCTTCATATTTAATCATTTGTTGAAGTTATAAGATTGAAAACAGTGATCTTTCTCACCATTACTATTCTAATTAAATCATTTATATTTTCACTCAAACACTATCGTTCAAACATTACTAAATGCCGGCATTTTTAGCTAACTGGGATTTATTTTTAGGCATGGTGAAGAAATCTTCCGTGGGCAACTTTATGCTAAAATATTTCCACCAGATCATGCGGGTTCCCCAGATTCCTCAGTTCCAATGCGGGTTTCTGTTGCTTGTTGACAGAATAAATGAATAGAAGTATCCAAACAAATTTGAAGTCGTTTTTTCAAACATTTACTTAAATTTATGAAAAAGACAGATGTTTTAAGTTAGATGCAATGTTACAAATGTCCTTTTGGAAGGTTACAGATTGACTAATATAGCATCGAGATAAATTTAAAGTACTCAATCTCAGAAGTGGGCTCGGGAATGTTTTACAGTTTTTGATTCAAAAAACGAATAAAAACTTATATTGACTGTTGGTCTATTTTATGCATTGAAAATATGTTTTTCGAAAACAGGATATTGTACCGTATCGTACCCACAATACATCATGCGGGAATTTTAAATTTTGCCCTATATGTTTATACTAAAATCAGGGTGTTGAATTTTGTCTCAACTTATTATTGAAAGCAGAGCGTTGACGGTGATAATAATCTAACGAAGCAAGCAAGAAAGCAAAAAAAAGCATTATCAGTGTTTTTGTAACTCGTAAACCAAATGTGACCCGTTGAGTAAAGTAGATTATGAAACTGAACTTTTGGCACAAACATTTGTTCGTTTTCAGGATTTGGACAGATGCAAAATAATTCGCGATATTTAAAGAAAAATATTTCGTAAAAATTGGCTTAAAAATTCAGGAATTTTCTGCAAAAATGGAGATTTGTAACAGACCAAATCTACAGCACCTGGTGCAAGATTAATACGTAAGTTGAATCAAGAAGAGCGTGAATATCTCCTTGCGTACTTGGGGTAGACTTGCATTAACGACAATAAAGAAATAAGAAATTAAATTTCTCGATGTTTCACTAAAAGGAGGGTCTTCAACTTTCCCTCAATTTATTACAGAAAGCCAGGGGCAAGTTTTACCCTTTGTTATTGCTGAGAGAATAGCGTGACAATGACATGCATGGAAATAAGCAAGTCATCCAACAAGATTATCAGAATTTTATTGGTATACTTAAGTCCCGGAGACTTGTTGGATCAAGCCTCTTTATAGAACCGATTTCTAGAAAGAAAGTGCAAGTGGACAATAGTTATGTTTTTCACTGGGGTAAAATATTGTAATTCCGAAACAATGAAAATATTTCAGCAAAAAATTCATGAGGAGTCAATGAGAAATGTGTTTCATAAAATGAACCTTTGAAACAGATCGTAGAATTACAATCAATCGCAAAAAGAGTGCAGTAGTTAGTTTAAGGATCCGTTCTCAATGCCAAGAAGTTTTCACGGAGGAAAGAGAAGGAATCATTTAGTCTGGACTAAGAAAATGTTGATTCTATGCACAGGATGTGTTGTACATAGAATCCCCTGCACATAAAAGCAGTAAGTTTGGAGGGAAGAGGAAGAAAAGACTAACAATAGTTAGCGAAGAAGGTACGAAAACTGAAGGAAAAAAGTGGGCACTGAAGACAGAAGGGCCGATGGCTTGTCTATAGCTGACATAATCTTACATTAACGTCTCTGAAGAATCGATTAGACGAACCTAGTTAACTTAAACCTATAACCTCTTCTATGCTATGAATTTCGCACCACTTATTAGATAAAACTTAAGTAATCGGCAATAACAAAAAGAATATGCAAATCTTGTGTGTTAAAAAATAACTCCCCATTTTTCTCTTATCTTATTACCAAATGCAGAATAAAGACGGTACCAACTAAACAATCCAACAAGATTATCGGAGTTTCATAAGAATGTGTTTAAACATATTGGAAAATAGGCAAGTGGAAGCATCCATATGGTTTCCTAATTTGCAACTGTTATGAACTTTATCATTACTTTCTTTCTATCTGTGTTTATCACACGTGATTTTGTTCCAGAGTTGTTCGTAAAAAGCAAAGAGAAAGAGGAGATGGCGAGCTTCTTGTCCCTTGCCTGGCTGCTGCTGCTGAGCGCCGCTGTGCTGCTGCAGCTGCACCCAGCGCACTCTGCACGGGTGAGTGCCTCAGGCTGCCTGGGGCTGCTCTCACGTGCTCAGGCCGCCTAGGCCATGTACCACAGTCTAACGAATTCTATGAACGTAGGCTGAGCAGATCTACTTGAATGATGAACTTGAGTCTTTGTCCTTAATGTTTGCGAATCAGATCCTAAGTCATACAAGATTTAGATTGTTATTCACTGTATTTAATTTGTGAAATGTGATCTAACATATTCTTGAACTAGTTCAATGCACTTCGCGTAGGGATATTCTTATGAACTAGTGGTGTATTGCATATTTGAATTTAACAGTTTTCTTAAATTATCTTGGTATATTTTCATGCATAGTTGTTTACATAAACTTGCGTAATTGACTTTGTAGTTCAAATGACTTTTCAAAAACATCACAGAACTTGCATAATTTTTCCAACATTCAGAGACTCAATTAGAAAACAATATTTGATAGAGAACTGTACAAGGGTCGTTGAAAGAATTTGCATACCAATAGCCGAGTTTTAGATTGCCATTCATTACTTTAACGGTATGAGTGTGTACGTGTAGCGAATTCCATACTTCATGGAGTATTCCTTTCAAAGCAAGGTGCGGTTAAATTAAATTTTCGATCTGTTTAGGTTACGAAAGAAGAGCGATTTATGACAAAGCATTATGGAGTATCAACACGGAAGTTTTTGTTGGAAATAAAGGTGTTCAAAATGACTGTTATTAGATAAATTTACCTTAAGCAGTAGTTTTCGAAGTATACTGGGTCAGATTGCTCTTGAATTTGGTGTTGATTCGAGTAAGAAAATTCATGAAGGTAGTAAAATGTGTGTACCTTTGTATCACCCTATAGTTTTGAGCAGCATATTAGAAAACATCAATGGAGATTCCAGCTACTCACTCTAGCGTCATCACGCACAACACGTTCAACTACGAACCCATGACTTGCAGGCGTCGTTCTTGTTTTATGTATTTCTTCATTACTTCTCTCCATATAACTCACTCTGAAGATTATCAAGCTCCATCGTATGACGTTTATTTTGTAGTTCATATTTCCGCCTATTTCACTCACAAAGGATTGACTTTGTTTTCCAGTTCTACTCCTAGAAACCTTAAAGCGGGGAATGGCATTAACTTAAGAAAGAAAATACGTTATGATCAGCAAAGAGAATATACTAGTTTTTGTTTGTAATTGGGTATGTTTATCCGGATTTTTGCATCGGAATCTTAAAATTTCAAAATGAAAGTATCGACTTTTTTCTCCTGCAGCATTGCTCTCCTCATGTATGAACATCTGCTACTCTAATCCATAATGGTTAATGTGTGGGAAGCTTTTAGTTTTGCGAATTTTATCATATGTGTAATCATTATCCTAACATTCTTTTATTGGCAAAAGGGGACCAAATCTTTGAAACACATGTTATATGTTGCTCCTTCTAATATTTTCCCACTCAACTATTTGCATAAAGATATTATTCCGTAAGCACCTATGCTCAGCAAAGGAAGGCTAAACTAGTGAGCTGACATCTTTTCGAGTGAGTTCAAATTCATATGTACTTGATTTGATGCAATGGAACCTATTCCAAGTGCACAGCCTCTTTGTATTAAGTAATTTCTCAGTTATTTTACTTTTTCATTTGATTGCTTGCAGCAGATGCTTAGTTTGAAACTAAGTTGGATAAGTGCACAAAGAAGTTCCGAAAAAGAGAGAGTATTCTAACTTTCTGCTTCCTCATTACAGATAGTTCCTAAACATGGAGGTCAGGCGAGAATGGGGGCCCATTATCCCGGCAGAGGCCGTACCGTGCGATACAGAGTTGACGGTAAGATTAAATTACAGTATGTATGAAAGGTATGAGCTTAACAAGTTGAAAATCTACCTGCAGCGTTTTTTTAAACGAATAGAATGGAATTTTTATAAACATGTAGCATGAAAGTATCTATGTTATTTCCAGTGTTAAAACTAAATGAGTCACTTCTCGAGTAACTATGGTAAAAATAGGGCAAACAACGCTCCTATATCCTCACAGGTCTTTTTAAAAAATGTGAAAACGTAGAAAACGTGATTACGAAAATATTTCAACATGATCGATGGGGTAAGAAATGTATCATTCGTTCAGAAATTGAAATTCATCAGCGGGAAGTGAAATATTTACATGTGCTGGCTAAAAAACGCAGCCGCGTTTTCATTTATTTCATCTGGCACGCAAGAGGATACCAAACGATTTAGACGATTCACACAATCACAAAGTTGGGTGTGAGGATAATAAAGCAGGAAACTAGCGTTCCCCTACTCATTGACAGCTAATCTCTGTGTTGAGAGGGTAGATAAATTTGTTTAGCACACCCAATATTCTGTGTCTTGGTTTTTAATTTGAACTTTTCAATTATTTTTCAAGTTAGAGAGTTTATCAAACAGAAACTTAACTACCTGATTGTACTTTAAATGCAGTTTGATTTCTTAATTTAATAGGAGCTAGAAATGCTATGTCGTGAACCATGGGATTTATAAATGGTGCGAAGACAAACAATGTCCTGAAAATATAGTTATCTGATAAAAAAAACGTAGACCAGAATATCAAATTACTCTTTCTCTCAGTTTTATATTAGCATACTAGCTTCTCATGCCTTACTAGTCATAAGTTGGAAACAAAAGGATATTAAGTTATTCACCATTGTTACTGCTGAGTCTGTTCATCTCGTGATAGCTTACCATAAAAGCCTTATAGTTTTCTGGCCCTCAATGATGATATTGTTAATTGTGAGATATTGAACTATATTCTTTTATCTTAATTACAACAGTATACAAGCTTGAGGGGAATAAGACTTTTAAACCTTGAAAGCACTAATTTTTATTCGGGGTAACGTTTTCTGGACGTTAGTTTGTTTACCTTAATACTTAGAATTTAGATTCAAAATGATTTTTAGAAAATAATTTTTAAAAACAAAAAGTGAGACTAAATTTAGTGCTAGAAATTTCTTAAGAAAGTTACTTCTGAGAATATATTATATTCAAAGCCTTTGTAAAAGTATGTAAGTAAAATCTTGAGAAAAAATACCAAAAATGAAGGAGATTTGATTGTCGTATTCAGAAATAGACGCTACACAGACGTTCTCATAAATTTTTTTTCCTGGATGATAAAAAATTTCTTGATGAGATTCTCCCAAACATGTCAAGTTTTTCTACAAATGATCCGAAACATTAATTTCAAAGTAATCTCGCAGCTGAAGCTTCCGGCCTCCAATTATAGCTGATTATTCATTGACCCTGTTGTACGACTAAGCTTACCGTCCCCATTGAATTAATTTAAAATTTTTTCACTCTGTAAATTCGTTTAATAGGAATAGTTTAAAATTATTCATGGGACTTTTTTATTTATATGATCAAACATTGGAATCAACTTTTTGTTTCAATGATCGTTCATGTTAATGTATTGCATTTATGTTACACAACGCTAACCCTTCAATTTTACAAATAAATGCTCTGAATGCCCTCTTCAACAGGCCGTCGGCCTGAGGCGTACTTTGCGGACGCGTCGGTAGTCCGTCGTGGGCGCCCCACGCACTTCCCCCGCGGCCAGTTATCCAGTTACATGGGCACCGTCAGTGCCCCCGTCATGAGGGCTACGGGAGGCATGGCAGCTTCGACCTCCGAACCCCGAACCGTCAGGAACTTCATGAATCGTTTCAGGAGCTTTCTCATCAGCCCCATCAACCGTCTGACGGGCATGTCTCTTTAAACAAAGGTCCATTTTGGAATTAAAGAAATACCAATTCGGGGTAAAATGTAAAGTACATTTTCTTCCAACGACCTGTGAAATATTTTTGGAACAGAACTTAAACTCGTTCGCTCGTCAACGGAGAGGCGTGAGTTGAACGCAAATAATACTTCGAATATGCAGTTCTAAATCCAGCATTGTGTTTCAAATTCTGTTGGTCGGAGGACAGGTTGATGAGTACGGTTTTACGGAATTCATAATTAGGAGTCATTGCAGTTTCATTTTTATTGTTATGAGCTGCATTCTTTGAGTGTGATAAGAAATTTAAAATAGCTTTAGTGCTCTCGATATATGTTTTGTTGACACAAACAGTGCACATCTTGTCGACAGTGCACGTTATTAGTTTTCATTATATGGCTCATAGTGCTTGTCATTCTCGCACACGTGAACAGGTCATGTGATTTTATTCCCAAAAATTAAGTTTGACCATTTTCTGAAAAATTGCAAAAGTTTAAACTCAACATATACATGAAAAGGACGGCATTTTTTAAGTTGTTTCCCTAAGAATTTTTCAAATCCCTCGTCTGCGTAACTCGGCATTGTCCAGTGTACAATAATGTACACTGGAGCTTCATAACAAACTAGTTGGTTCAGACTCTAAGGTTATCAGGAATTCATTATTATAATTCATTATTATTATTACACTTTAGTTACTTTAGGTGCCTTGGACATAAACTGTGCCTGTTATACTCTTTTTCTTTGTTACATTGTTATACGTTTTTCTCTTCAAAGTCACCCGAGAAAGTCTTTTAGTTCATAATTTACTTTTCTTTCACGAAAAGACAAAGGTTGTCGACGACTCTGGAGATCCGTGAGTCGTAATGTAGTACACTGTGTGAAATTAAAAGTTCTTCAATTTTTATTCTTTAAGTTAGATTGCTTCACTTCGTGTGAAGGGCTTGAGCCCGATGAAAATTTAAACTCCGTAGGATGATTAATTTCGACTTTATTGGTGCTAGTGCTTGGGTTACGTTTTTTCATTGCACTTTTGTGTCTGGGTATGCATATAATTCAGGGGTTCATCTCAATTGCAAGTTCGTGCTGAAAGAAATGTCACAAAGGAAAGTAAGAAATCCCTTCAGACACTCAATTTAAATTTTCTGGAGATTTACGTGAGCTTACAATTTGGGTAGTGTACAGGTGCAGATAAATATTTTCGCACTTCCTTCAGAACAACCACGTTAAATCCTTTGCAAGTTCGAAATCGTCATACGCGTTAGTGAATCTTTTGTAATTTTCTACCTTGTTCTGTTTGTGATCTAAACGAATTGTATATTGACTAGCTGAAATGAAGTTCTTACGCTTGGAAAAAAGTCACTTTTTATTGGAGTGTACAAGTAGCTCCGCGTGGTAAAGTTTGCCCGCTAGGCATAATGGCTTGAGACTACTTTTTGTTTTCTGGTGATGTCAAACTTTGCATTATGGTGAGTGCGGGCACTGGTAATTATGAGATGAATCCTAGAATTTCATCTAGTTTGCAATTGCCTTCAAAGAAAAAACTGCCAAGAGGATGGTTCTTCTAACGCGAATGAGATGGCAAATATTCCGACAAAAACATAATTTGGGGAGAGTAAAATGACAGTAAATATATGGCGTAATCTGTGAGTCATCAGACTCTCAGAAAGAATTGAGAATTCAGAAAAATCTTGCAGAAATAATTAAAACTCAGGATTTGGGAATGAAATACAAGAAATTTAAATAGTCTTGAAATCACGGATGAAACGAAAGTAATTCGGTAAATTGCTTTACCGAATTACATTCTCTAGAATGAGTTTTAATAATTGTATTTCGCATATTTTTCTCAACGTCAAATAAAACTTAAGACAATGAGTAATTTTATTGCATCCACATTACGGAGTGCTGGGACAGAATGATCAGAAAAGTTTATTCATGCAGCGCAACGTTCTACTCATGGGCGTTGCATGTACGTTAGCATTGAACGTTAACTTTGAAAATGTCGTAGTCCAATCTACTCGTTCGACATGCAAATATGTTATTAAATTTCATTCCTAGTGATGAATAGAATTTTGAGTCCTAGGGAGCCATTATGCATTAAGGAACTGATTAATTTATTGAAAAAGAGACACTTTACCACTGTGATAAACAAGAGCTGAAGAACATCAAGATGCACCGGATGAAAAACACCGCTACACAGTGATGAAAAATGTTTGTTGATATTCGTAAAAAATTAACTTGGATACTTATCCACTTGGAGTCCCATTGCGTTCTGTGTAATTACGTTTTTTCATCACAAGGCCCTTACTTCATGTATAAGCGTATTAAGGACTTGAGGGCTTGTCTGAAAGTAATTCAAGAACGCAAGAAGACAGTGAGAAACAGAAAAAGAGTGAGCCACGTGCTGAAAATAGCAAATAACAAGTTGCATTATGTAGGCGAGGTGCATATTTCTGAATATGCAGAATCCTTTTTCCCTTTCCTAAGCTTTCCAACTGAGCCACTCTTTTTGTCGACTCTGGCGCACTTCCCCAGCCACAGCACGGGTCTGCATGCGCTACATCAATAGTCGCTGTAGCTCCGAGACCTGCTGTTGAAGCTCAGCAACTGTTTTTTCGTCTCTTCTTCGCCCTAAAAGCAAGTTAAAGGAGATAATAAAATTTTTTCACGTGTAAAATTGCCGTTTCAATGATGAACGAGGGTGATAATGGTATAAAAAGATTCAATGCGTATCATTCAATGCGTACAATATGTTGTAGTTTTGTTAAGTTAATACCCATTCATGTATCAAATCAATCAAACGTTACATTGAAGTGTATATTTTCTAGTCGTACATTCTTGAAAATCGATGAAACGCATAAAAAAATGTCAATATCATCCAATATTTCATTCGAACAATTTCTTTGACTGAGCTTCAGTCATGCTGGGAGAGAATTTGCGAAATGAAAGCATAGGGAATTGAGGTACTGTGTAGCTTGGGAATGAATAAATGAGTTGCTTCAGATTGAAAAAAATATGGAACTCAAAAGTGTGTCAAACACAAATTTTAGTTTGAGCCGACGGATTGAGAGTATAGTAGTGAATAACATCGTCTGCTTTTCGAAATTACATCAATAAGCACAAGTACATACCCAAAATGAATGAAGAATGCAATTGGGTACTAGTTTCAACTTACCTTTTCTCCATAATAAATTTGAATGCAGGAGACAGAACTGCATCTCCTTCATGTAATCTTTCCGACCTTCTAAAGATGGTTTCATGTTCTTATTTTCTAAATCCTGTGTTCGGTACAACAGCGAGCATGCTTACATCAGTGTGCAATAAGCCTCCAAGTAGAAAAGTTCCGACATTTTTGCTTGCATTCCAGCCCTTGAAATGGTGGACCAAGCAGAGAACTACCTATACCTAATGCTTTGTACTTTAGAAAGGAAAGAAAACAAGAGTTACTTCCACAAATATATACTATGTGTATGGGTAGTTTCTGTTATTTTCCTTACTTTTTTTAAAGTAAAAAGCATTAGATGTCATGCAGTAGCGCTCTGCGTGGTCTACCATGTCAACTGCTCGAATGCAAGCAAATATGTAATAACTTCTCTACTTGGAAGCTTACTCGTATTACACACTGACTTAAGCATGCTCACTGTGCCGAATACAGGATTTAGAGAATAAGAGTATAAAATGATCTTTAGGAGGTTGAAAAGATGGCATTTAAAAAGGAACGAACTTTTCGGCCAACCCAATATATATAGTTTGGTGGGTTTCACACACAAATGAATGCAAGAAATTTCTATTGCTAAGTGAATTTGGATGACCACTCTGATTATCATTTACTTTCACTTGTTTTCTTGAAGCAGAGAAGATTGAAAAGAAAATTTGTGAGTATCAAGGATTGAATTGAGAGAACACACCATGAAATTAAAAGCAGAGAAGCTACGTAAAAATTCCGTCAGACTGACTGAAGTATTTCGAAATACTAATCTTGAATTAGAAAGTACGTGAGAGTTAAATACAGGGCATTCACAAAAAAGCAGCCGATTAAAAATGCAGTAGTTTTTCAAATATTAGTGCTAGACGGCTCAAATAGATTTCATTGAAAAGAGCACGATTAAAAGTTCTATTTTATATTGACAATTTTGCCTATTTGGTATAACTTTCAAATTAATGTGACATTCATCACTTTAAATTATGTTATCCAACAATATTGGATCAGAAATGCTCATGTTGTTTTGTTCTGCGGCAAAATAATAACCTCCGATCTTTATTCTGCGAGGAAATTTCTTACTGACATTGCATTTTATATAGTTTTAAAACAAGCTCTTTTTTGAGACTAAAATGCACATTAGCTTTCTTTCCCTGTGTCTCAGCAGACAATTGTCTCATTAATTTTGTTTTATCATCGTTAATCAAAATCTTTACCATGTTAATTTTTGTTTCTATTCTTCTCGTACGCCAAATGGGCAAATTTACTGAAATGATTTAAAACTTTAAATCTTTCTCTTTTCAAAGAAGTCATTTTCAGCCTTCTAGCACTAATATTTTTACAAACTTCAGCATTTTTAAGTAGGCTCCTTTTTTAGTTGACACTTTGACAGGTCGGCGTAAACTGCCTGTCTAGTAGGCTTGATTTAACATTTTTTGATCAGTTTTCTGAGGGGTTATTTGGAATCCCCGGGTTGTACATTAATGCGTAGCCCACGTGATGAACGAGGGAGGAAGTTGCGAAGCTACACCAGTGAAAAATTCAGGAAGGGTGTTTTCATTTCAGGAAGAGTATTTGTAACCTTATTTGCCTTCAAGACACCCAGTACCTTGCAACTCAGCGAAGTACTGCCCCACCACATCACCCACGATGCACCACGTGCGCTCCCTGCGGCCACACACCTCCTCCAGAAACGCCTCCCACCGACTGTCTTCGTTGTGGGTGCCAAGGTTCTCCCCTGAGCAGCATCCATAGTAAATTGCGTCATTCTAACGGTTGTCGCGGGATTAGGAAATTCATGCCACGATATTAGAATTCTATACTGAGGAGAATATTGTGTGTAGGTACATAACTAAAAAGGTAAGGTTAGTAAGTACATGGCAGGTGGATACCCTCAGTTGCTCAACGACAATCCGTTCAAGTGAGTGTGAAAGTGAATTATTATGGAGGAAGGATTTTAATTGCATTCAAGTTAAAAACGTAGGATTGTTTGTTAAATTACCAAACTGAACTAGTCCTGAATGAAGATTATGCAGATTATTATATCGTAGTGTGGTTTGTGTAGATACAGGGTTAAGTTAGTTTATTCGTTCGATAGTGACATCCTCCAGATTCCCAGATGGCGGTCCAAATACAGGATGTTTCAGAAGAAGAGGTAAAAAATTACACACCGAGTAGAAAATGCTCAAATAAATACTATTACTTCTATGAAATTTTCCTCCAAAATTCGGGTTTTTGAGATACTAGCTGTTTATTGTTTTTAAAGGATGAAATTGAATGACGCAATTACTCGCAATATTTTTTTGAATTTACTTTACAATATTTGTTCTAAATGTGTTTCACCTTCATCAATGCACGTTTCACATCTTAGCCTTAACGACTGCCGGATATTAGGAAACACGCATTTCAGAAATCTCACTAGCAGCCACTGCAATTCTGGCCACAAGGTCTTCCTCAGATTCAATAGGTGTAGCATGAACCTTCTTGCTAAAACTTATTTCTCAAATATCTTTAAAACTAAATTTTATTATTGTAAGGTCTCATAGAATAGAAGTATTTGTAACGTAAATTCAAAACTAACATTGCGAGTAATTGTGTAATTAAATTTCATCCTAGAATTAAAAGGGCGATTTTTAGGAAATCTAATTCGCAAGATAAAAAGAAGAACCAATATAAAAGGGANTGCACGTTTCACATCTTAGCCTTAACGACTGCCGGATATTAGGAAACACGCATTTCAGAAATCTCACCAGCAGCCACTGCAATTCTGGCCACAAGGTCTTCCTCAGATTCAATAGGTGTAGCATGAACCTTCTTGCTAAAACTTATTTATCAAATATCTTTAAAACTAAATTTTATTATTGTAAGGTCTCATAGAATAGAAGTATTTGTAACGTAAATTCAAAACTAACATTGCGAGTAATTGTGTAATTAAATTTCATCCTTTAAAACAATAAACAGCTGATATCTTAAAAATCGAACTTTTTCCGCAAAATTTCAGAGGTGAAAAAGTGTTTATTTGGTTATTTTATACAAGGTGTGCAATTTTGTACCTCTTGTTCTCAAACACCCTAAATATAGATTGCTCTATTGAGGAAGCGTTTACTATTTTTTTGGACTTTCACTCTGAGGACTATACATGGTATGTAAATTTATTTCAGCAACGCCCACAGTTTCAGCTTGTCCTGATCAGACATCGTTTTGAGTAGTCATTTATGCGCTCTTAAGTCCAGAGATGACATCTGACTAACCCTTGTTAAATGGATGTTTCAAGTAGCCGATTGATGGTAACACGAACAAAAATTAGATAACCCACAGCAGTGATGCTAGTTCTTTTACTTTCTAGTTATTTTCACTTTTTACAGGGGTGCTAGTTCTTTTACTGTTGATTCTACATCACATAAACAAAAGTACTAGTCCTAATCGCTTCTTTGCAACTCAGTATATTTTTTATTTTTCGTGCTTCAACTTGGTTGTGAACTCCAATACAAGTCTCGCTACAATGAGCACGCTTGATTCTTCACGTTCGCTGAAGATTCAATAGAATATGCACTGAATGATACGGAATAAAAATCGTCACTCTTTAGACACACTGCCGAGTTGAATATATTAATTGAAGGGCAGTTGTATCAATTAATTTCCCACCCAGTATGCAACCTGCTGATTGTTCTTACAAAACTAGTAATTGATCTAAAAATGATTCTGTGTGGGCTTGTATTAAACTAATTTAACTTGCGTTCGGGTAGGCAGCCGTTTTGAGTGTCGATGAATCATTATTGTACAATAAAAAATCATTCATGATAGAAGTAAAATTGGGTGAGGGAATATTTGTTCCATAACATGCTGCACACTTATTAGTTTAGTCACATACACAATAGCTTTTCGGGACAACATCCCGTGTTACCCGTTCATTTAAAAAAGCAGAAGAGGCTCACGGTCGGGTGACAAGGCTGCAGGCTCCTCATCCTGACGTGCTGAAGGTCGTCTCCTGGTCAGGTCACAGGAGAATATTACTTACGAGCTGCTTTGCATGTACATTATTATCAATGAGCTAAAATGTGGGTGGTATTTCAAGAGCGATAGTAACACACTATTCTGTTGCGAATATTTCTCACATCATTTTAAATTTACCTGATACAGACAGGAAGTTCATGATGAAGAAAAAACGTACATATGATACTAATATACCTTGATTCTACTTAGTGAAATTGTCTTGTCAGTTTTCAATTGAGATAGATTTCTCGGTGATAGTCTAAAATTCACCTCCGCTTGGAGAATTCAGCAAGAATTTCGAGCACCTCGGAGTTGGTGAAGCCTTTGTCGTCATCGTCGGAGAGAAGCGATGTGTCGCTCTCGTAGCAATCTTCCCTGATGGTCGGCACACGGAGAACAGGACGAAAATAGATGATGCTGGTTTTTACTGAAGAGAAAAACAGTCAGCATGGATAAAGAACAAAAGAACCCTGTATTGCAGGAATGTTTCTGGAAGTATATTTGATTGGTGGAATATTTTAGAAAAAGTGACGATTGCAACAAAAGTATAAAATTAGGGCGCTTCAGGGTCTTCATTCCCTCTTTTGAAAATGACAGACGACATCAAAAATGAGCTGGAGATAAACTACAGGATAGACGCGCTGGAAATTGATGACACGTAAGCAGGCTGCATGTTGAATGCGAGCTCTTCGAAGGTCAAATCCTCGATATAATGAGAAAAATGATGCTTGCGACTTTCTCATACTGAAAAACTTGCTCGCTCCTGCTCAAACGCTACTCAACTTATGTAGAAAACATAGACAGGGGAAGTGAAGAAATCCTTCCCCAAAGTATGAGTAAAGGACCCACGCTAGGATTGGGCTAGCATCTTAATCTCGTATCTGTCTGTGATGGTGTTAGCCAGAATACATAATTTTTTCTGAACAGTGAAAATAATTAGCTCAAGGTTTGTAATTGCAATAAAGCATGCCTTACAATAACTCTCAAGTAATCCCTAAAAATAGATCAGCCTTAAATATGTGTTTAGAAATTAAATTTAATTACTCCTACCCTCTTATTCCTCCCTAACCTCTGCATAGGTGCTCCTTACAGAGGAAGGAGTAAAACATAATTTAATAAGGAAGTAAGGAAACGGGAAACCTATACACAAGATGGTCCCACCCTGCGCATGAAAAGAGCAATACTGAAAGTAGTTTATGACACAAGATAAAATTTGATGAAAAAAATTGATGCTGAAATAGGACATCAGAGGATAGAAAAAAGACATCCGTAGCAAAACAAAAAGCCTATTCTATTTCTACGAAATAAAGGCTGACCTACATAACCTTCGGCTTGGAAACTCACATGTTACCCACGGGAGTGCAAATTCCCATAAATAGAATAGTTGTATTACTCTGAAGAGTGTATTGATCAGGCCAAGTTATTCTAACCTTTCAGTACTGTTCTAAACGTGCTGGATTAAGAAAACGTGAAAACGATAAGGAGGAAAACATTTGTGAATAGCGCTCTCCAGTCCCCAAAAATGTGCATGAAAGCTATAAGACTTGTCCTGTAGCAATCGCCTCTTGATAATATCAACTCGGGAAGAAATGAGGGTCAAGTACNATTCACTTAACCTAGTTTCGCAATAGACTGATCACTGTGATAATTGACATTTAATGCTGTATTATACAATATTGGTCAAATCGGCTTTATTTAACAAGCAATATATTCGATAAAACGGTTATGAACAGACTGAAGATCGGTTATGTTACCTATGGTAAATCACATTATTTGGACCAGACATGTATGAGGCATGCTGTGACTTGATGGTCTCACACGACTAGTATTTTGATGGGAAGTGAGATTCAAGATGTCTTTTGAATACTTTGTAAGAATTACTTTCACGGATCTCCGCAGGTATTGAGTTCCAATTTTTAGTTCCAACGAAGAGGATACTGTGTTGCGATCGGGCCTTTGAATACTAAGGAAGTAAGAATTTAC
The DNA here is from genome assembly GCA_014220935.1 of Platorchestia sp. MABIK. Lineage (NCBI taxonomy): Eukaryota > Metazoa > Arthropoda > Malacostraca > Amphipoda > Talitridae > Platorchestia > Platorchestia sp. MABIK. Next base: position 28,545 of record JACJUY010002772.1, read on the forward strand.
CTATATTTCGCGTTAAATGGTCGTGATGAGCGGTTTGCGCAATTAATAATCGTTGTAGGCTATTGTCGCCATCATTTCTTAGTGTTTTGTAAATGAAATTGCACACGGAGATATTGTAGAGATCCGAAAGTTTAAGTATTTGTAAATTTTTGAATGAATCATTTGTGTGAGCGTTATATTCTAGGTTCTTTACCGCTCTGATAGCTCTTTTTTGCAGAGGAAAAAATTTTATTGGTTTTATTTTTATCAGTTCCGTGCCAAGCTTCTATTCCGTATTGCAAGTATGGAGAAATGAGCGTTCGGTAGATCATTTTCAAAGCTTCTTCAGGCAGGAAATTTTTAACTTTATTTAGGATTCCGATAGATTTTGATAATTTAGAACTAATATGAGCGATGTGCTCTTTGAAGGTCAGATGTTTATCTATTATGATGCCTAGAAATCTACATGAGTTGGTTTCTTCGATTTCACCTTCGCCAATTTTAATGCGTGGGAGAGATATATTTTTCTTGTATGAGAATGTAATATATTTTGTTTTATCGATTTTAAGGCTAATTTTATTAGCTTTAAGCCGCAATGAAACCTTTTGAAGTTCATTATTTATACTCTCCGCAATCATAGCGGGATTTTGGTTCGGAAGGACCGCAGAAAGCGTACTGTCATCGGCAAAAAGTATGAATTTGAAGAATGATGTAGATTTGATTATATCATTTATAAAAATCAGAAATAGGAGAAGCCAAAGAACAGATCCTTGTGGAACTCCATGGCTAA
>JACJUY010002772.1:33005-62826 GCA_014220935.1 Platorchestia sp. MABIK
GATACTTGAATAAGACGAACGTCCGAGGACTTTCCATGCTTTCGAAATGCATCCGTACGTAATTTCATAAATTAAAAGAGATATTCTTCTGCAAATAGACGTATTCGTTCGAGCATAATTATTTGAGAGCATTTGTACCTCAAGCACAGTAAATATTTGTTATGTAGCTGAGCCCTGGTCGTATTTATAGGTGCAGTGAGCTGCTCACCTGGCCTGCCCCTAATGATGGACGTGGCCGTGCGGATGGCCGGCTGCGCAGAGCACGGCTCGTGCAGCAGCACCCACAGCTCTGCCGCCTCATCCCCACCGGGCAGTCTGTCCCTCCCCAGCACCTGCATCTCGATGTGCTGCTCCACCTCCTGAATCTGTCCAAGCCACTCAAATTATTAGACATTTTGCAATAACAGCGCGTTGTGAATTTTAGCGTTTGGATTTGGTCTTGTGTAATGTTTTTATGTCTCTGTGTTCAGCGCAGTTATTGATTAAACCGCTGCGGCATCATTTTGTGATGCTATGCTGTTTATTTTCTGTTTTCATTGTTAAATAAATTAATGACCCATTGACTATGCCTCATTAACATTGATATTAACTATTTTCATGGTTTGAATTATTTTAAAAAGGAGTTATCATCACAGATATCCTTGAATTATTTCTTTTAGTGACAGTGATTTCGATAAAAAATATCGTGAATATTGACGATTTAGAATGGTTAACGTTATTATAGAATGATGTTCGTGTCAGTGGATACTTATTATCGGTATAGAATATCCCTGTCCTTATAATTCAAATCGGGAATTTTTACAATTGAGTGAATCCAAATTTTATTAGTGGGAAGTTATTAGATCGTCCAAAAAAGTTTTGCAATGCTTCTTGTATTTTTTCCGTAACGCAGAAATATTCAATAGAAAAACTCATTCGGGAAGAATTATCGCATTGTGTGCTGACTTCTGTAGTAAACGTTGTGGGCAGTCTTTCTCAAATATGGAATGCATTCAATGTGCCTTTCTCTGTTGCATCTAGGGCAAACAGAAAATGCAAATAGGTGAACTGCAATTACAAAAAGTACTCAGGCAGATACTGCTAGTAATAGCAGCCACATTTGATCTAGGCATTAACCACGTACTTACTTTCTCATTTAATTTTATTACATTTGTTCGATTCTCAGTGGTAGGTTTGTTCAAGACCTACGAGAATAGTAACAGGTTTTTGGGTAACATCGTAGTCAACTGCAAATGTTTATTCATCAGATGCAAACTAGAAATATCTTCCCATCTTAACCTGAAGTAGCACTTCCACTTTGCTCTGTGCACAAATTATTATTTCTGCACAACAGAAGTTAGAATACAATGCTGTCATATGAACTGCAATTAGCACATACAAACATTTCAATGGCTTTTATCGAATGTAATGAGGTAATCCAATTCATAAATGAGCTTAAATTGTTTGAATTTATTGCATGTTTGGCGAAGTGTGGCGTCTTGTTATGCAGCTTTGATATATGATCTCGTGTAGTCAAAGAAAACGGCACATTAGAGGTATCAGTTTAATGTGCTCCGGTTGGGAAAATGTTTCATCCTCTCACAGTTAATTAGATGCGGACACAAAATTTTGCATTTCACTGGAAAAGTGGACTGAATACTAATCCTCGTTAAGGCACGTGAATCATTTAAATAACCTGATAAACGTATAACCGCATCACTGTATGATTTCATTCGCTTGTCCATCTCCATATTCACTGCATGGGAAACTAATTGGGCTCTCGTTCGTTGGCAACGAAACCGGATTTAATTCAATGCTGGTTTGAAGGAACATAGTTGAATATGTACCTGCATCATGGACTCAATCTTATATTTTCAAAGTTTATTTTCAGTGTTGGAGGTTAAAAACTACATACAAGTTATAACGCCGTCCATTAAGGATGATGGTATTCGACAATATTCTATACGGTACGCTAATTATAATTATTGACTATTATTATTTCTGCACAGAATTGAATTTTTTGGTGAATCTAAATTTCAAATGCCAAGAATTGCCATAAAAAGCACACACAGTCAGTGTGTAGTGCTCAGGGATTAGTTTCACAGTGAGTGACATTAGAAAATTCACCCTTGAAATTTGAACACATTGGGTACAAAAAATATGTACAGTAGGAATAAATAAAAAAATTGAGAAAAATAGCCTATAATAAGAAATGATTTGTGACATTTTTTGAATTTTATCTTGTGAAGAACTGAAAAAATATCTTTATGTTGAGAAATCGAAAAATGAACGAATAAATGAATAAACGCACACCTACATACGTTGGCATATTGTGTATATTATTCATGAACAGTACCTGATGCACCAGAGATGCAAGAGAATCACAGTGCATGGCGCTGATGCCTCTCTGCACCTTCTGCAGGTGGTCCCTCCTACTACTGCACCGCTGCTGCAGCTGCTGCAGGTGTTGTTGCTGCTGCTCAAGCTGATGCAGCAAGGCCTCTTTGCCCTTTTCCCGCTCACGCTTCTCTTTTTCTCTCTAGAAAACAAATTAAAACATTCTTAAGTAGTGAGTCATTTCATTTCACAAGGGCAGCATAGACCTCCATAGAATGCTATTGTATTGTTATCGAAATTACCTGAGATTGAACAGCGCCTCTTTTCTTTGGATCAATTTAAATTGAATACAACAATGGTAAAACATTTTCCAAAAGAAGATAAAAATCATGAACGTTCGGGAGGGAAAACGATAATTTTTTTTAGGCATGTATCATTAATGTCATGACCACCTGTTTTAAGTAACTTTCGCCAGCTTATCTGATTCTTCGATATGTAATGCCTCTGCAACCAAGAATTATAAGCGGGATGGAACAAAAGTTACTGTCAAATATTTTTAATGATAGATTGTACGATTATGTATTTCCTCTCACTACATGTGTATGAGGTTCAGAGTAAGAACTTGTCCATTCTTTTTCGCTAGGGTTTAAAAAGTAGTGCAATTGCAAAAGAGCGCTTTTGAGAATACTGTTTCAATGTCCTCATCCATTCTTTCTGCATCAATTGTCACACGGAACGACCATTGCCTCCTACATCTCCAGGCCTGCTCATAGAAATCTAGATGTTACAGTTGTAGTCGGAGATTTTGCTCAATTTTAAATGACTCAAATGAGCAAAATTAAGTTTGAATCAACCTATTGTTTTTCTCAGCGTGCGGGGCTAACCAGGTTTCTCTACTTTGGTTCACTTCCAACATTCTACGTTCCTGGGTTTCACAGAAAATTTGTCAATTTCCATCAATGCCCGTATATTAAGAAGCTCAAACTTGTTCCCCTATAAAGGAGCCCTGGATAACTATACAGCTTCGATCTTATAAAATAATTGTGACTAAAACCCAATGTTTTTCTCTGACACCTCATCTTTCGCGTGCCGTCTGTGATAATTTTTGAAAAAAAAAGAATTCATGTTTTTTATAATTTGAAGATCAGTGATCATTTCGTTGGACTTGACAAAAACTCCCATTTATAGTGAAAGTTTTGCTAACACTTGTGTTTGTAGAAAGACAAACATTTATATTGAAGCTTTGACCTGTCGTCTGTGCAGCTGCAGCTGAGGCCGCAGACCTATGATGAGTCGACGGGCGTGGTTGAGCTGCTCAGCTGACGTTTGCTGCTGCTGTTGCAGGAGGCGCTGGCGGTATAGCAGACGGGGCTTCTCCAGGGACCGCTGTAGGCTCAGGGCGCACGCTGCAGACTTGTGCTGCTCAAATAATGCGTTTTTGTATGGTGATACTCTAGCACACAGACTGTGGTGCGTATCAACGTTACCGCGTTGCGATCATTTAAAGGGAAGTAAGACTTTAAGTTGCCGATGTGACCTATTTACGTTTTCAACCAAATGATTGTTTTTTCTCAATACTGATTTCAAAAGAGTCACAATACTAACAAAATTATGCTTTCAAATGACGGGGTCAATAATATTATGGCGATGATTTAAACTAGCAGGGCCCGTGGAAATTCCACGTCCAATGTAATCGTCAAGCTAAGTGGACCAGTGAAAAAATTCTGTCAGCATTACCTAACAAATTCTAACATACCAAATCCTAACCCAACCTATCCTAACCTAATACATTCTAACCTACGAGTAAATTGTCCTAACCTACGCTAAACGAACCTATCCTGATAATAGGCTAATCATAGAAAAACCGTGGACCTGTGAAAAAATTTCATCAACATTACCTTCTTGCTTCTTGCAATAAATCAATGTTCATTTAACGCACACAAACTCACCTTGGTTTCGAAGGGAAGTTACCTGTATTAACCAACATAAAAAACAATGCTTCGCAAGGTACCTACACCTCTGAACCAACAAGTTAATATTCAAAACTCGCACACAGGATGCCCATTGAATTTATGTTAGAATAACAATTAACACATGGATGATGTCCACGTTACTAGGATGTAAATTGACACATGGTGTATGGTAATAGAGTGTGAAATGCTATCTGGCATGTAAATTGAAACATGGATGATTATCTATGCTAACTTAGCACATCCTAACCTATCCTATCCTAACCTAACTTAACCTATCCTGACCTACCCTAACTTAACCTAACTTATCCTATCCTGATAAAATGTCAAACATAACAATGCATGTAAAGGCGATCTTTTAATGTTGTCATGGGAATGGAAAGCCTCGAGTATTAAAAGGGTTTGCGGGTTTAACTTTTCTTAATTTATGTCGCCCGGTATTGAAACCCGCCCCGCCCAGTATTGAAACCCGCCCCGCCTGGTATTGAAACCCGCCCCGCCCAGTATTGAAACCCGCTCGGTATTGTTGCCCTCAGCTTTTTATGTTCGAACACCTGTCTTCACTACTGAATTTTACGTTAAAGACAATACCTGATAAACGCCCCACCTTGTATTACATAGTCCAAAAAATTCGTGTGTTTTTCATAGCTTCAGCAGTCACCGCTCGAAGCGGAGTGAGTTCGTCAGTTGACCCCCAGACTGGGATCCTCAGGGCAAGCCCACCCACAACCCAACCGTTTGCTGTACTTTTAGAAGATTCTTTTGTTCCACGTAACTTGGAATTGAAAGCCGAAGTGTGCCAGATGCTAAGCTCGCCACTTCGCTTGAACTCCTGCGCTGCTGCGAATGTTGCTTCGGGGGCAAATTCTGGGCACCAAACAATTTCCTAGTTTCTATAATTGCAAGTTATTTTCGGGGACTTGGACAACGCATCTTTTCCGCATTCAATCTTTCAACAACTTATTTATTTTATCTTATGTTCATTTGTAATTGTGTATTCGTTATCATGTGCTCTGTACCAAAGTTCCTGTGAAGTGTTAAAATAGAAGTAAACTGAAAACCTTATTTTTCTTTCACCACCGGTTCACCCAAGTCGAATATTCGTTACATGAACAAATGTAACACTCAGGAATTCGGTTTACGTGATACCGCAAACTCGGATGAGAGCATAACGGACGGACTAAGGAACTAACTAACTAAGGAAGGAACAAGCAGAATATTATTTAGAATATTCTTGAGCATAGGATATCAACTTACTGTTGGCAAATTGAAGTTCACACACTCAGTGCGGCTACATTGTATTATTATTTTGTACGAGTGCACACGATTCGTCAAAAATGTAGGGATTAGGTATCGGACCAACTGAACTTTAACATGGCCTTCCCATGATTTCCCATGCCATTCTATCGCTTTCCTATACTTTCCCAAGTCTCAACTGCTGGTATTCTATACAAACTAATCTAACCTACCAATACACGTGATATTCATTCCGACTCTGAATCTGCTGGGTTAATGTACCGAAAATTGAAGCTTGATGGAGCTTGTCTCACAAATACGCTCATCACCCACTTTCGGCTGGTGGGTGTTACACACGGACAGACAGACGAATGCGGCTCTTATTATGCTGTAGATTATGCTGAAATCAAATTGGAAACATCGAGGGGAGACTAAGGAACAAATGAAAAAAGTATCTATAACCGTTTAAGCTAAAGGGTAAGTTGACATTAAAAATAAATTTCTACACAATAATTTTTTTTGTACTAATTACATATTGTTAGTATCTGTGTTGGCCCTTCAAATCTTTTGAGGGTCAACGTTTTTGTTAACTTTTAAGCAACTTAGACATACACTTATGGACTAAGTGTCCTGCAGAGTACATTAGGCCTCATAAGAATTTTCAAAGAAGAAATTGAAGCACAAAAGTTTAGAAGACACAAACCCGGCTGCATCTTTCCACCCATGAGATACTAATCCCCTTACAGCATCGTGATCCTAGGGTCGCACCTGCTGCCACACAGCCTCCAGCTCTGCCAACACCTCCCCTCCATTTTTCTGGGGCACGAGCTGAGCCGTGATCCGTTGGTGCTGCCTCAGCTCTGTGTTCTCCAGCTCCTGACGCATCAGCTCTTCCAAATCAGCGCTAAACTCAGCGAGGGCGGCGTCGAGCAGTTCTATGCAGTGCTCAGTCAGGTCTTTTCGCTGCTCCTCCGTCACAGTCTGCAGCCATCCAATTATCAATGTACAGAGCTGAGAATAAGTTATGTACGCTTTTCTCGTCATGAATACTATGGCCCAGGTCGAATTACTTTGTTTTCATGCACGTAAGGAAAAAGTAGGTCAAGTGAACAAACAAGGCCTAACAAATAAACAGAATCAAAAAAGCAAACTAGGCCAAACTAACTAACTGGGTTAAATAAGTAAACTGGGCCAAATTGACCAACTGAGTGATACAAGTAGGCCGGGTTCAATTAACAAGTCAAGTTAAATATATCAACTTGATCATGAAAATGAATCAGGGATAGGAAATAAAAATGGTTGAACCATGAAAGGTTTAAAAAAAGTTGAAGCGAATATTAAATCGAACTGGACCAAGATACACAGCAAAGGAGCAAACAGGGCTAAACAAAAATTCAAACCTGACAAATTAACTGAGTCAATAAATGCTCAAAGTTGGTTATAATGTAAAAATGGGTCAATATACACAGAAACAAGTAGGGAAACTGGGTAAAATAAAACAACGGTTTCAATGGATAAATGTCACACAATTGACCCCTTCAATATAAACTAACTGGGTTGTGTGCAGCACAAAATCTAGTCAAGATCAAATACTAATGACAAATAACACCTGAAAATATTGTATGAGGCGCAAACAGTAAGAAACTTGAATTGTTTTTCTGTGTTTTCGTTTCGAACTCAGGAATGTTCGTAGCACTTGACCGAGGCCGTTACGATTCTTCAGAGCAACAGCAAGCCTGTGGTAAGCGTGAAGTGACGGTGCCGCTTCCATAGATACATTGCAAAAACATACACACGCTTGCACATGATTTTTCCTTCAACATTTTGATGTATCCTGAACGGTCAAATCACACCTAGACCCTGTAAACCTGATAAATCCTTGACGAGTATCATGCACTCGCTTCATTACGTTGATAAAAAATAATGAAATTCGAGGGATCAACTATCTTTGATTCGAATACGCTATACATACGACAGCGTTCCCAACAAATTGAATGCCACAAAGGAACGAGGACACGCTGGCACTGCTGCAGGTCTTCCTAGTTGGGATTGAAGTTTTTGGGTCACCCATGAAATTATATTGTTAGCTAGGGTGGTAAATTTTACTGTCATGTAAAAAAATGATTGATAAAACTAATTGCGAGGAAGCTGGCACCTCTTCCCACGCTAAAAGTAAGGGGATTGAGCACCGCTTTAGAAATTAAATAATTGTTACATAAAATTAGTCATAGATTGAAAGCCTCCAGTACTAAAACTCAAAAGAGAGGATTTGATTTAGCAGCTCCTCTCAAAAAATTAATCCGTTCTTGTGAACCTTCACAAATTAAGGTCTGAAGACCATCGTTTCTGCTATCATTGCTTCAGGGTAAATCATGAACATGTGGAAGGGACAATAATAGTTTCTTTTAAAACAAACTGAGCGAAGTAACAAGTTTTTATTTCTACAGAGGCATAGATAACTCGCGAATTACAAATGATGGGATCTACTCGTATGTGTGTAATTTCAGCAGGTGAAACACTGAGATCATAATAATTTAATCTCACGCACACGGGCACCATACGGAGCCTATGTCACTTCCCAACAAAAGAATATCATTTCCTTTAATGGATTTGGCACACAATGAAGCCCTTGGACTCTTTAAAGCTGGAGAAGTCTAATTTGTTTCGAGGATTGGTGACAAAATTTAAAAATTTACAAAACTGTTCTTCGTTTCCTCAAGGCCTAAGCCGTAATACAAAATGGCATTAAGTTGAGCGAGAGGTCGTAGTACCTGGAGGTGTTTAACGGTGTCTCTAGAGGCGGCACAAAGCTCTCTGGTGTGCTCAGCCAGCCTCCTCAGCAGCTCTTCCCTCTTCTGCCGGTGCCCCACCACTTCCTCCTGCAATGTCACATCGAGGGCCTCAATCTCCTGGCGGAGGCGAGTCACGAGGACTTGTTTCTTCGACAACAGATTGTCACACTCAGCTGAGGATAGCGTTTGTCAAATTATGCGCCTTGAAGAACCATCAAATGAGGACGTCATCAGAGATAGCGCTAATATTATAAAAAGCGCAGGCCAAGTTCGGCATTTTCGTGAAATATTTAGCAGTTTTGAAGGGCGTATTATAAATTTAGTAGTATTAAACATCATTCAAATGAAATGCCCCACTCTGTTTCAAACGGAAAAAATTCGCACATGAAAAGGGGTGCTTCAATTTAAGGGCATTTACACTGAGAAAAATTTGTTCAAAAATTTGAACACTTTTGAGTCCTAAACACTTGTTAGAGTCGGCGCACGAAAGTGAGTCATCAAAATGAATTATCAGTCGATGTGTGTATTTTGATAAACTTTTCTGGATCATAAATCAATACGACAAAAAGTATGCCAACTATGTTACAGCGTAAATCAGCATTTATTCACATATATTTTTCACTTTCTCAGTGATTACTCGGATTAACTGACAATATCTACAAATTTGAAGAAAAACTAGGGAAAATTTAATGATTTCTATAAAGAATAATCTTTTTCTCCCAAATTCCAAACGCAACCCATATTTAAAAGATCAATTTTTCACCGTTCAAAACATGGAGAAACGATTTGATTTTCCCAATTCCTTGAACATGTGGTCAAAGGATGAAACATTCAGATGAGACGCAATTATTCCGAAAAAATCGTGCGACACACTCAGGTGTGTAAAAATTTTTCTGATGAATGATTTTGCGATCTAACCACCCGGGTTCGCTCAAATGATCTTCGTACTAACTATGTAGCACTGACTCACCTCACATACAAGAGCATTCAAGAGAAGCACACAGCGGGAAAGGGAAGGTTACGCCTCATCCGACATCTTCGCTTTTGGGATAAAGTTTCGTCTTCAGCAAAGGAGTTTTTCTGTTTTCCAGCTTGAGTCATTCTGACTCCTGATATTTTTTACCTCTACTGCTCTCATTATTAATGAAAATCATCAAGACAACTCCTCTCCAATGAGAAAATTTCCAAATCTGTAATTTGAATCGTATACTTCTACACCGAAACACAATAGCACATGGTTGTTAGAAACTTACATTGCCCAAAGATCTAATTGTGTGAAGAAAATGAAGTGTTTCATGCGTTTTACGTAATTCATTTCTGAAATGACGATCCTTACTTTTTCATTTTTTAATCACAATAGGAGTGGCTAAAATTTGGAAATAGTGATTTGATTTGTTGAATAAGATATTCTTGTATAATATTTGAAGAGTTATTTACTTCATTTTTTAAGAGCAAACTTCATTCACTGAATTTGATACAACAGGCTGAAAAGTAATGTTTTTACAAAATTTTGGGCAATTGAAAGCTTTGGAACCCTCACCGATTCTAAATAAGGTATATTATGTTATTTGAATAATAATTAATTCAGTCCACTTGAATCATGTAAACATCAAATGCAAAAGAGCGCATTGTAGAAGAAATGTTTGAAATGTATCAGTGTGACAAAATTAGTCAATCTAATTCTGAGGACAAAGAAAAGGAAGTGGACTTCGCTATAGCATCAGGTAGCATTTTTCTTACTTAGACAATCGTACAACAGAAATAACCGACCATTTCTTTTTTGTAAATTTTCATAGCGTTGTGCAATCAATATGTTGTTCACTTATTGTACACTCATGGGTAAGACAATAAATTGTATTAGATGAGGTGCATAAGTGAAGTCAAGCATACCTTTAAGCTGTCGGAGATGCTCAGCCATGTCCTCAGGCGCCTGCTGCTCCACCGCCGCCTTCCACCTGCCCTGAACCTCGTCCACCGTCGCGGCTGCCTCACGCACGCTGTCCTCCAGCAATTGCCTCCAAGTGGCCTCACTGGCCTCACTGTCCACCTGGGCTCGCACACTTGAGCACACCGCAGCTACCTCCAGGTTGCCCACCTGTTTGTTCACCCCGCCAAATAATTCGCGTAGTGCTAAGATTTAACTCCAGCGAATTGTTTGCATTTCGTTGTATTGATGTTTCAAACAATGGGAATGAACTTATTATACTTTGGTCATGTTTGGTCAAGTTTTATCGTGCTTCCACTGCATGGCTAGAAAAATGTTTACAATGATTAACTGTCAGGGTAGGATATTGGGATAAATAGATTAATTTACAGCAATCAGCAGCAGACCCCAAGGCCTATATTGTATTGCTATAACTATTAAACTTCAATTTCCTTTTAATTCACTCGTAGTTTCGGCCACATGATGCGTGGGATTTATTTTACAAGTTTGTACAATTTTTTCCCCCTAACCCAACTAAAACTTTTTCATTGTAATTTTTTATTGACTGAAAATTAATTCATGAAATGAAAATTGGATAAGTTTTCCTTTCGCATCTGTAAGCATTTATTCACTTAGCCGACCTAGTAAGCCATGACATAACATTTTTAAAGTAAGATAGACACGAAACCTGTCCATCACTTTCGCCTTTTGTGATCCACATATCTATTCTATATTACTTAAGTTTTAGTTTTTGCGCTTTTCTAATGTGACTGAAAATTATTCTGTATTTTTTCCGGCCTGAGGATGATGTTAGACATGTCGAAACGTTGCATTTTATAATTAGACAGAAATATAGATTTTAATGATTTACTGTGTTTAAGTACAAAAAGGCTAGGAACATTCCTGAACCAACTTACACGTGAAGAAATTGGACTAGCCCATGTTCGGGTAAATTCAAACACATTTCACAGAGCAGGTACAAGATTTATTTTCTCTTTTATGTAAAACTTTTTGCATCGAATGCGGGTGTGTGCATCAGCAGGGCTGAGAAGCCGTAAAAGCGTGCTGTAAAATCAACTCAAAGGTGGTGAAGGTTGACTGTCGTTAATCGTCTCACCAACTGCGGTGCCGCATAGTTTTGCGAAAAGAAGAAATTCAAGTTTCGTTATGAAGCTCGAATGGAATGAAAATCATCATAGTCGTTCTGCATAACACTGTCTCGTCTGTCTCTCCGACTCGCATGCTCTCGTTTAAGTAGCTGTGCACAATATGGTGTTTACCGTACCGTGAAATTTGAAGCCAACTCCAATGAAATTTGTGTGAGTGCTGCTATTTTGTATTTTGCATTTATTATTATTGCGCGAACAAAATTGGAGCATCGGATTTAGTTGCATGCAATAATGATACGCATCGCGAAACGAAAATACTGTTACAAGGGAGGTGCGTGAGATCATGAGGTATAATAGTGTGCCAAAATGAAAAGCCTATGTTCAACATCAAGTTCACATTTTCAGGGGGGGCTTTATCTCTGACTTTGGCAGTTAAGCATAATTTGTTATTGCTAACATTAGTTTCACGGTGGTGCAGAAACCCAAAGTTTTAAAACACTTTTTCGAGGTTGTGTCACTGTTGCAATACCAGTGGTACTGAAAGCGTACACAGGAGTTAAATTTAGAAAATTTGGTAGCGTTTTTACTTGTCAAATCTCTGAACGAAATTTAATACAGAAATTCGAACTAAGGGTAATTAACACAGTTATTTACACATTCGTTTCTCCAAACCCCATACATGAGACAGAGTTCTATGCATACATGCCTGGCCCAACCTTAGGAAATAGAATTCCTTGTTAAGTGACAGTGAAGGATCTTACGAGAGAGCAGCCGTGGGCTACGAGCTGCTGCAGTTGACCCTCGTCCGCAGCGACGACTTGGGTGATGACGGAGCCTGCGCCGCTGCTCAGCTCCCGGCACCGCTCCATCAGACCAGTGATGTGCGCCTTATCTTTCTCCTCCTTCGGAAGTCCCTCTTTATTCTTCGGAGACGCATCCTCCACCACTTGAGCTCCTTCTCGGTCAGTCTCAGCTTTCTGCTCTATTTGTGTCTGGACGCCTTTTGCCTGCTCTTGTCTGTGAGTACACAAGAAGAGAAAAGAGAGACCGATGAAGATTGTTATGTGTAATTGATTGCGTCTTTTGATTTAATTAACTTTTTAAAAAATTCGATGGCATGAAGAGGAACTTATTCTATTATTTATTCTAGTCCACCCCCTTTATTTGAAATAAAAAAGAAGGCGAAATGAAAAAAGGCCGTAAGAAATGAAACAATTCAGTCTCTCAAGAGTTAATGAGGCCGAGTACACACGGCCAGTCAAAAATGTAAAAGAATGTTCGAAAAATCAACAAATCACATGACACACGTTCCCATTCCCTAAGCTTATATCACAGATACGCTCATCACACACTTTCGGCTGGCTTCGAAAAGACGGACGCGGCTCACGGTAGAGGAAACAAGGTAGAGTCATTTCTATGGGAGAAAATACACCTCCTCTTGTTCGGCTAACCAATAGAACGGCTTCATTTCAAACAAACTTTATGACGTCATCAAAACGCCATGTCGCTAGGCCAATAGTGGAGCCAGATTTTGGGGTAGCAGTGCTACCAGATGCAATATGAACGATGCTATTGGTTCGTTGCAACGACGTCAGCACAACCACACCGTCAACGAAAAAAAGACTGGTTTGAACCTACCTTGTTTCCTCTACCGTGACGCGGCTCTTATTATAGTGTAGCTTCATTCTTTTTGAATAAATGTAGCACTAAAAGGAAGTTAGGAATCACTACTGCTGAGTGCTTGCTATCATGATTGCTTTTGCAGCACAGTATATCCATTGTGTTTCGTAAGAAATGTTCTCAAAAAGGAATCACAAAATAAAAATTGGCCCACAAAACAAAATTCCAAGACACACTTTATAATGATTCTTCCGTTTGTGTGAGATTCGAAAATAACATTTACATTACAGCAAACTCAAATTTCACCGCTCAGGCACCATTATAATGATCGTTCCTCTCTGCTAGCACTTTGATCGTATTTATAAGTCCTTTATTTCCGATGACATATTTTTCAGTAAATTTCTGATGTTACTCTGTCATTAATATTTTCTGATGACATATCTTTTTGATTACTAATGGCTAAATAATTGCAAGGGATTAAACAAACAGGCTTCCAAATTCTAAATTTAATATTGAAATGATGACTTGAAAATATAACGATGACTTCTGATTCAAATAGTTAACACAATCGATGGACAGGAATTTATTTATAACAAGTTCATATCGAGGTGAGGCCTCGTTACTGGATCAGTCGGCGAAACAGATTATGTAATACATTAAATGAATTTACGCATACATTCTAGGCACAGAATTTCACTTCCTACGTTGAAAGCGAATGCAGATCTCTATACGTGAAACAACAAAATGAATGATAATAGTGGACACATGAAGAATTGATACTCATCTGCACTCAAATTCCAGATTGGCGACAGATAGTTAAGTCGATTACATGACTTCAATGAATATAACTGCCATCGCCATCGCTTTGCCCAGAGGGCAAAGCGGGGCGTCTGCACGTCCTGCACTTCGAGTCGCGGTGGTGCTAATGCCCTAACGCTGCTTCTCAGACGGGCAGTCTCAGCGACGCTGTCCCGTTTGAGAACATACACGTTCTGATTTACAATCCTTTTCGTTACTAATTTATCGGAAATAGCAAGTGTCGTCAGATAATCAGATTAGATTGAGTTTGCATATTAATTAACAAGTTATTTATATAGAATAGACGGGACTCTAAGTGACAACGGAAAGAGTTGAATTCTATGAAGAGAGATGGAAGTATCTAGCACTACAGCTTTCTCGAAACGCTGGCGACATGGCTCTCCCAGAGTGAGGGTGTCAAGGTGAGGTAGCTTTCAAATGACGCTTTCTCGAGGTTGACGGTTTGACGGTTGACAGTTGACGATTTGATGCGATGTTCTGGGCGATGTTCGTAGAACTGAGCATTTGCTGTTCGTATCGACGAGAATATATTTTCGATGGCGGATCTTTTCCGAAGGTGATCGTTGGCCAAACGAACCCTTCTTCGTAACGTTTATTTAAACACGACGTAGGGTAGCTGAAGCGTAAACCCCAACACTTGACAAACAGTGTTCAAAAATTAATGTACCAAAAATACCATGCTTGAGCTTGAAGATGAATCAATGCCTCGTACATCTCCACGCGACTGGAAGTATATATTGTGAAGTCACAGGATTGGCATAAAATTTTCTGCCATAAGTAGACAACCAATGGGGTGAAATTGTGTTGGTTCCAATACATTGTTGATTTTCCATTGAACGGTGTTGTCCAGGATTTAAAAAATTTTATACATTAGATAGAGATACTTTTCTGTTTACTGAGCGCCTAAAAACGTTCAATTGTTCATTATTATTTCTAAAACTACTGAAAGCTGAAGTGTATGTAGTCAAGCTTGTGTGTGCCTAGCAGTAGCCTACACCCTTGGAGAAAATTTTAATTAAGGAAATGTTGGACTCTCACATTTGCTTACAATATCAGTAGGTTACGATCCTCATTATCTCACAGGAGCATATGATTTTCATGAGGCAAAACTTCTTCACACAATTTCTCATATCTCACATTGATCCTATATAACACTAGGTCTTCAAAAAATCGTCAATAACAACAAAATTTCTGTACAGTTCCACAAACAGACTGAAAAACACTCAAAGTTAGACACCATCACTTTAAAATTTGCTTGAGCTATGACCTTGTTTTCCAAATGCGGTATTGCTCTACATCACGATTGTAATTCCTTCGTTTAATGCGCATGTAAATCAGAAAAATCAGCAAGCATATAATACAGTTAGCGACGAAATTATTCTTACACCCCTCGTCTTTCAAAACTTTCTAGAATTACTCAAAAACTATTGTTGCCACACGCATAAAATTTTCATAGGGTGTGAAGTACATTTCCCACTGTAGCAGGCTTCTTATTCGAGTAGAAGGGCGGGTCTACGTAAGGAAGGGCAATAGGATGCACCAATGATGGCTATTTCAAATAGAAGGGAAATTTTAGCGCTGGCACTGGCGCACTGAAAGCCAGACTTCTATGACGTACTTTGGATGACACTAGCGTCAACCCACACCGACGTTGGGAACGCTTCCGTGCTGAATTTTGCACTTCAGTAACCCGTCGATAGTTACCTAATTCTTTCAACCATTCCCATAAACCCCTGTTTAGTAGACTATTTACTAATGTTCAGGGATTTATTTTTTCTGGATGCTTCTCGTGACTGTATGCTTGTGATGCTTCTATATACAGCATGAGGTAGAAAGACTGAATCTTTGTTTATAATTACCCGTGGAGAAACACAAAGAGTACATTAATCGAGTACTTCCTAACAAATAATTGTTTCTTCTCTATTTAGAACACATCAGAAAAAATTGAGTAAAATCTGGCTTTATTACTGAGAACAGTGATTTTGCTTATTATTGAAAAGTTTCCTTTCAACTAATTTATAAGAACTTCTAAATAATAAACTGCAAGATCACTTTATTACTAATCATAAAAAAGAGTTGGTTTGTGAAAATACTTTTGTTCATGACAAATCTCAAAACGAAGAGCACCTAGTTTATTAAAATAATGCACCAAACATTTCCAATTTGAAAACTGACGTGCATGCATGTTTTATGAATCAAAATTGGATTCTTAAGGAAAAATATCTTATCTTGAATAAGTCCTGCTGAGTCCAAGTCAACAATAAATACAATGAGTATTTATTTCCAACAAGTGTGCTGCACAAAGACACGGATTTTTGTCATTGCCTAGCCAAAACAATTGCTGGTATGCCCGTTAGTACACATCCGGGGCAAAGTAATTTTAGTAAGCACTCTCCCGGTGCAAAACGATTTCAGTAAGCACACGTCTGGGGCAAAATAATTTTAGTAAGCACACGCCTGGTGCAAAATCGTTTTAGTAAGCACTCTCCCATCACAAAATAATTTTAGCAACGCAGGACGATGAAGCCTCACCTGCGCGCACCGTCACTGGACGGTGAGATGACCTCGTCAGCCGTGGAGCTCGCGTCTGTAGCAGGTGTGGTCTGCAGCTCGCGTGCCCCTTCTGCAGCTGCGGTGTCACTGCCTCCTGCCATACCTCAAATCGCTTCTATTTTGACTGCATTTTTTGAAGTGCATGGGGTACCATGTATAGTTTGTGATTGAACTAGTGAAGCTTTCACTCAGCTGATGTATTTTTCTCTGGGATTTGATAGGGACGACGTAGATTTTTCAACGTTTGCTAGTAAAATAATATAATGCTCGTGAAGCATATATCAGCTTAATTAAAAAAATTTGAAACATGAGAACAAATTCCTAAGAGAAGTTCGAATATTTTTACTATGTAAGGAGTATTTTTTGTGGGACTAGCATTCACTCAAACTTTCCTCATTTTTTGTAATTAACTAGTTGCATTGTTTTGAAACTTTTCTATTTCCTTAGTATATATTTCCTGAGGGGTCATTTTCATTTAAATGAAGCCATGCATCGTTCGGTATTTACATTTTAGTGAAGTCCATTTTCGGCATGCGAGACATTTGTTCAGTCTACAGCCATGCAAATAACTTGAATTGTTAGGACACAACTCAGCACTCGCTCAATATGACATTTATCAGCAGCCTTTCACCTGCGCCCTCGGATACACTTTTATTTCTCTCTCAGTGATAAATTGGTCATGACAAATTCCCCTAACATTTCAATATTAAAATTGAATTTACCCGAAATTAGTATTTCATCATTTCTTATGGAGCAGGCAATTTGTCAGTAGTCCTAATTTAAATTGACATTACGCTCAGTGAATACCAAAATGTGGAGTCAGCTGTGCTAGTTTTCTGCAGGGAACCTCCGTGCTGCCATAGTGAGAGCAGAAGTTGCTGTTGCTACGGCAACAAGGTTTTCTCTGGTAACCATGGCGACGGATTGTAACCACGGATAACGCACTAGGATTTGAAATATTTTGGTGAATTCTTTCACATTGCGTGGACAACATTTCATTATCGTAAAGGATAATGTATAAAGGAAACCAGTATGCAAGCTCGGTAATTTATATTCATTCTACAATGGTACAATTATCGATGGTAACATATTAATGAAGAAGGAAACATAAGAAACACATTTTTTTCAATGACGGCAGTAGTTATTTTTCACACAATCATTTTGAGCCCCTAATCATGGAATATATAACTACGCAGTTATGAATAACCAAGAACTTTCAAATGAAATTTCTGATTCTAATGCGAGAACTACCTGCATTTCTTGAGTGTTAAGTTAGCTTGCAAGCAGTCATTTCTCTCTTCCATTCTCATTTTATGACATCTCAGTACAAGTGAATTGTCCACGGATAAAGAATAAAGAATGCTTTATTTCAATCAAGCCTGATTTCATCTTGCACATTGGTGTTTCAAGTGTGTTATTACTAACACCAGGACGCAATGACGGCGCCCCCAGTCAATCCGGTACTCATTCCCAACACCTGCGTAGAGTGAGGAATTGGGGCTGAATTCTCCCTTTTCCCAACGGGAGAAAATCCGGGTGGCTCTGCCGGGATTCGAACTGCCAACACCTTCCCGTGAAGGGCACGTCCCTAACCACTCGGCCACTGTGTGCAGACAAAGCCTAACTAACATCAATTGAAAACTACGATCACAATGGCTGAAATGTGGTCTGTATGAAGGAATTTTAACAGACAAGATTCTGATTGCTTTCTCGAACATCAAAATAAAGATGAGAGAAGGAACGCCCTCCGCCAGCGACCAAAAGAAATCAACTGCTCCCTTCCTTCTCTACAGAAGTCTTGATCAGCTGCTTTTAGAAATACGTGTTCCTCATAGGGAGTCAGTCTAAAATGAGATGGGCATCTAAAAAAGTCAGCAAGATCAAGCAATGCTAGAAATAAATTATGATCATGCCTTCGGAAATTTTGTTATAAAAACTCTCTTTTATGAGGAGAGAAACTTAGAAATATCTAAGTAGCGTATTCCTCGGATCCAGCCATTTTATTACCGAGCTCCTCAATTCAAGATAGCCTTGTAAGTTTGGCGCGCGTGTGAGGAAATGCTATCAATGAACACAGTACGTTGCACAGATCCCGTCATCCAATCGTCAGTCACGTGGACAAGTGCCCATCAGACATTACAACAATTATTACAGTACTACATAGTGCAAGTACACGACCCGTCAGAAAAGAATTCGATATTTTCCTTAAATACATTTTCTAGATGTGGATGACAAACAAATGTATTTATTCCAATAGTACTCGTGAGTAAAAGATTCTTGTACTTGTGCACTGCATAGTGAAACTCGTAAAATAGATACGGTCATTAAGCATCCTAAGGTCGTAACAGAGGGACGGACCTACCAACCAAGCAAGCAACGACTGTATTATTTATTACTAGTCCAACACTCTTTATTTAAAATAAAAAAGAAGGCGAAAGGGAAGAAAGGCCGTAAGAAATAAAAATTCAATCTCTCGAGAGTTGATGAGGCCGAGTGCACACGGCCCGTCAAAAATGTATAATAATGTTTGACAAATTACATGACACACGTTCTTATTCTTAAGAATTCATGTGATATTCATTCCTACTCGAATCTTAAGGATTAATACACTGGAAATTATGGAGTTGATGAAGCTTGTATCACAGATATGTTCATCACACACTTTCGGCTGGCTTCGCACAGACAGACAAACACACAGACACCCCTCTTATAGATTAATAGGCAAGAAATTTTTTGAAAAATTTGCTGTGCTGTTTTCCTCGTGATAAATTGCATTTTCTTGAACAATATAGATTCAATTTCCAATGCTGCAATATTTTTTGGCTGGTAAACTAAAGTGAGCGGACGCCAGGTTTTTTATATTAGTTGAGTAGTATCTGTGAAATCCTTTAAATAGATACGAATTATTGGGAATGTGACAGACAGGAGATATAAAATATAGATATGAGTCAAGAAAATTATTATAGTGGGAATGGTTTGAAACGAAAAGTACCGTCCTCGTCGTCATATTTCTTCGTCTCTTCGAACGTAATTTATTTGTTCAAGAGAAAGGAGCTTATTCCTATTAAAAGATAAAAATTTATGTATCGTCTGTTTCATATACCAAGTGTAGAAAAAACATCCAATAAATGAACACATTTTGCTTGCAAGTAAAAAACAATCTTACCTTTCTTTTCACCTGCTTAATTTTGTGCACATACCAACATAAACTACTCTCTGGAATCATTACATTTCCTAGCATACATCCCTTATTCCACTTTCTTTTTCTCCATGTTCAAGCATTTCTCTTGCTGATGGTAACCATGATACCGCGCGCGGGTCGCAGCACAAGCTCGCCAAGAAGTCCAAGCTCTTCCATGGTTTGTGTTGCTTTCACTTCGTAAGCGCGGAAGAAGTGAGCCAAGATGATCTTTTCCTCCATCAAAGCAAACTTTTGACCTGTGAACGAAGAATGAATGGTTGGTTGGTTGAAAACCTTAAAACAAAAAAATACACTTAAATTACTGTTCAAATGTTTCTGGCGTGCAGCCATGATGTTGAACTATAATTCCAAACCATAAATGCAATAGAAATACGTATCATGATGGAGGAGAAGCAGAATATTCTACCCATTTTGTATTGATCGAGTGATGCTGAAGTAGAGCACTACTCCCTCAAAATCAAAAGACTGAGTACGATAAATTTGTTCAATACAGGAGCAATATGCACTATGTTCTCCTAGTTGAAATTCCGCAGCTGCTCTTAAAGCGAATTCTTATTGATTTCGTAGAAAGAAACGTTTTCAGCAGGTCTCCCGAGAAATGAACTTCTTTCATTCATCTTTATTCTTTGCATTTTAAATAATTTCGTTTCAAATGTTCGTTCTTGTTCCAAAGGTACACCAAATGCCATTAGATTGAATTTGGGAAAATTAAACGCTTTCCACGAATTTCTATCTGATATACACTTAGTTTACTCGTTGTTATGATTATCTAGCTGGAGCCTCATTTAATTTGCTTTGCAGTGTGATCGCAGTTGACATGTTTTCAGTCCATTTCCAGTTCTCTACTTCGTTCTTTAAACTCGCTCAAAACAGAAAATTGTTCGTCTATCAATACTGTTGTCTGCGCCATATTTAAAAATGGTCATCATTTTATTACGGCCATGTCTCGAGAGGTGTGTTTATTGACATTTTATAGAGCTTCAGGAATGTTATTTGCTCATTTTCATCAGAATATCGAGCTTGTATTTGCAAAGAATATATAGAGTGCCAATTTAGGGGATATAGAGGGATAGCACGATTCTATGCCAACAACTGCGAGTATATACAATAAGAAGTCATAGCTACTTTCCCAAAAAAAAAAGCCAACGATTTCAACTGTTTGCAAACTCAGTCTAACTTTTTCGCCGTCTGCATGCATGTTTTTCGCTACCTAAGCGATTTAACCGCTTAAATCGCTCAGACGGCGAAAAACATGCATGCAGGCGGTGAAAAAGTTAGACTGGGACGAGAAGAAGCTAATAAATTATAAATATCAATCGCACGCATAGTGGTTGCTCAAAGCTGAAGACGTACACTCGAAGAAAGGATCATTCGACGTAAACATTTGCCTATCTGGCAAGACGTTGTTTATATTCGATCCTTACAACCTTGAGTAGCGACTGCTTGTATACCAATGTACAGCATCGTGTAGCGGTATTTAACTGCGCATAGGGGAGTTAAGAATATTTCACTTCTTCGAGAATCTCTTTTTGCGTAGCAAGTTGATCATAAGGAAAATGACGAAGAAAATAATAAGCTTCAACGTTTCGATCCTAGATCCTGCTCAACAAACTCTGGAAGCATCATTGGAAAAAAATCCTCACTAAAATTGATCACGAAAGCTACACAAGCTATTTAAAAACACGTAAGCAAAACCCAGAAGAAAACAGAATGAAACATTACTAACTTAATGCTGAAAAAAAGGGAAAATTGCCGGTCATCTATTTTTAGAGGATAGGCACTTTGCATTTCGTTAACCGATGATTTTAGTACATGGATATACAATGACTCAAGCATGTTCAAGTCAAAATTTGTTGGCCATCTATTCAAAATTTTCATATCATAATGCTAATTCTTTCGTGACACGAGCCATTACTGTTGCGCTGTCCCATCCTGGAAAGTCGAGGGATGCGTGATCAATTTTTGATAACACTTAATTACGTAATTTTTTCCCTTTTCCCAGCACTCAAATTTTATTGAGAATGGCGCAAGAATCGCAACTTTTAAATTAAATGTAATAAAACTTTTTTTCGCCATTTCTATCGTTAATTTCATTTTGATTTCATACCAATGCAGTTGCGGGGACCAGCACTGAAAGGTACGTAGGCGTACGGATGTCGCTGGACAATCTCGTCTCCCATGAAACGGTCCGGGTTGAACACCTCAGGGTTGGAGAACTGCTCGGGGTCACGGTGGATTTTGTATATCGCCGTGATGAGGACCGTCCCACTCGGAATTTCGTACCCATCTGAAGGAAATACACAACATCCATTCAACTGAAATGATCTTCCTCGTCTACGAATTTTCCCTTTTAATTCTTTCTCTGAAGCCCAAAAATTCTATTTAATGAACCAACCTATTGAGCGCAAACTTCTCCGAGATAATCAAGGTGCATGCTATTTTGACTGGAGAACCAATTGAGCTCAGCTGCAACAGCAGTGTTTTTTTTTTCACTACTGGGCTATTATTTGCACTGGAAATAAGTTGCTCCTACATCACACGTCTTCTCACTTTATCGTCCCGTTAGTTTTTGATGGATTAAACAATTTGATGAGGAAAGCAATGAATTTGACAAATAATGTAGAAATATGGAGCCAATCAAAGCCTGAAATATTTTAACGAACTCCTAGGCCTAAATCGCATTATCAGGAAACCGAGATCGCCAATTGGAGAGTCTTGATTTGGGATAAAGCCTTGATATTATTTGAAACAGGTGTGCAGCAGCAGCACTTGCGGGCCGTTGTAAATTCCTGTTATTCTGATGGAATATACTGTTTTTATCCTTTCACAGTGCTCAGAACAGCTCCAAAATGATTCGATCACTTGATTAATTTTCATAAGATCTCGTAGTTTGAAATCGAATTTTTGAAATACATCTTTGTTTTTCTGTCATACATAATTTGTTTCACAATATCATTATTCTTGACCGGTAGTATATCTATGTGTTCATTGTGTAACCACGATATCGACAAGACGACCGAAATAACTCTCCCAGCTTCTATCAAAGTCATGAATATGCCACAAGAAAACCTCTTAAATTATGTCTCGCAATGACAGTCTAGAAAATTATCTGCACCTACGTGAAAACGTCTTTTTTCAAAGAGTTAAAATCAAAAATATTCCCTAGCATACTGTTGTAGTGAAATATCATTTATCTTATAATAATGCAATGTGTTGCTAGGCTAGTTTAGGTAAAGCACGGAAAGCTTGGAATGTCAGACCGTTAAGCCGGTGCCGCGTAAGCGTGGGAATGAGCCTCGGAGGCGCGAAGGATACGAGGGTTGGCCTAAGCATACAGCCGCATCACCTAAGCCAATGAGCGCTCTAGAAGGGATCACGCGAGGGGGTGTGCCGGAGAACGCACCAATTAAATTTCGAGACGTCAGGACAAGAAAGTATTCCACCAATCAGGTTTAAAATTCTGACTTTGGAACAGTGAACATTCGTGAAGCTTCTGGAAGAAATCAGGCGAGAGACATATAAGGGTGCGACAAGAAGAATCGAGGTCTTTTTGGGAAAACTGGTGTGAGAGAAGTGTCGGAGCGGAGAGGGCCGGTACTACTGCCGACCTTCCCCGACAGAGGGTGTATTTGAATAAAAGCCTCAGAACTGATCAATCTGTGGAAACACACACCGAGGAGGCCAGAAAAAGGCAAGCTTCCAAGAAAGCGAGCAACGTTAAACAACCATTGCCATGTCTCTGCGACAGCGAGAGCAGTAGCACCAACAATCTCGACGACCATCGAGGCTAACCAGACGCCAGGCGACGAAGTGCCGAAATTCCTCCGGTGCTAACCACCCACCGACACCCATCTCCAAGTTTCCAAAATTTTCGCGAGCAGCATGGGGCGAACCGGCACAGCAGATCAACTACACAGCCGTGAAAATTCATGGAGAATTCTACGTCAACTCCGAGCCCGCAAGAAAACTCCAGCACCGGCATCACGCCGATTGAAACGCACAGCTTCAAAGTCTACAGCAGCGCCAGGCGCCACGAGTTCTGCAGTGGTCGAGCTTCCCCCGGTACCCAGCGCTCAAATTTGTGAACTCAGATTGCAGCGCCGCCGATCGTCAGCATCGGTATACGTGCATGCAGGAACCGCGGAAACGGCTTGGTCAACCCTGCGTGTGAGTGGGAGCGGAGCTACATAAAGGCCAACGACGCATCACAGAAAAGCCAGGGAGATTTTGTGGTATTGAGGATTCAATATAGTGATTACAAAAGTGCAAGTTAGAAACAAGAAGCACATTGAAAAGTGTTTTGAAATGGCGCGCTATTCATAAAGTGATTGGTTTTACATTGTGATGTTGTGCACTTACCAAGTGTTCCATATTTTGATGCCTTGTGTAAGTCAAGGATTTATTGTTTTGCACTATTCTCGTTTACTTTGTGTGTATGCTAGCCCAGCTATTAATTATTTTCTAATCCCGATTCAGTGTGCGTAAATCTACTTTTGATGGTCGTCATAAAAATTTTGCGTAACGTTAAAATCTAGCGATCGTTTGCTGGCGCTCATTACGATGCGAAGCGCACGTTTCTCATTTGGTGCGTCATTTTTGTGTCAGAAGGTGTTCGTTGATAATCACCATATTTAACTCACGTGTTCACCATTCAAATAAAATATGTTTAGATCTTTCAAATTTTGACGTTATTATCCATGCTGATAAAACTAAGGTAAACTCGTGGTGCTACATGTTGATACTGCTATTTCTATTTTCTACCTTTTCTGTCAATACGCTCAAGTAAAAACGATAGTCTTGCTCATCACATCCAATAGATACATATTTAACACAAAAAAAGCTCAAATTATCAAGTGATTATGTCAACTTTTTAGTTGACCCCATGTTCTGTGCATTTATCCCTCCTTTTTTTCCTTTCTTTCTTTGACTATCTAGGTTTAAATTCCTCAATCGTTACGTCATACACCCAAGCATGCGTATCGTGACACTATTGATTCAAATAACCTAATTTTTGCAACAGGCACATTTTCGCTATTTGATCCTGTCTGGCCTGAAGTGTGAAATATTTCAAATTTACGACTCCATCATGTAACTGGTAGTTTCCGAGACTCTTTTACGCGTAAAATAAACTGGGTCGATTGCAGCACGTAAACATTTGTTCCCAAATAAATCTCACGTGCTTCTTTCTTTCCCTTGTTATCCTTCTCTCCACAGCATTTCCCGATAACCCCGATGAATTCGAACTCATAAGTTAACTAACTCCTCGGGCATTTACGATATGTTCTGATCCTCGAAAATGCTAATGTTACTGACCGATTATAATAGGCTTGAAGAGCTTGCGGGCAATTAGAGGCACGGAAGGAAGAAGTCTGAGGGCTTCTTTGATGCAAGCTTCGAGGAACTTCAGCTCTCTGAGCTGGTCGGAAGTTATGGGACCATCGTCGAGCACCATTTGTAGCTCCTCCATCACGCGCGACTGTGACAAATGAAAACATATTTCATCTGTTAGAGAAAGCCGCCAGTAAAGCTAATTCTACCAAAATAACGTAAGGTGAGCGGCAAGTGGGTCACGACTCTTGAGTCATATTTTGTCTCCCGACACATGTGATGCAAAACATTTTTGCATAGTAATTCAAGACGTCATTATAAAAAGAAGAGGGTGTGGGGGAGAAATTTTTAAAGTACTTAATTTATGTTGATGTTTTCTTCGACATCGCTCTGCAAAGTTTTGTGCCCAGTAAGATTTACCTTTGAGTGACCGTTCTGCCATGGAGAATGTTTGCTCCACACACCAACCATAAACTTTATCCGCGTTGCCACGTCATCTTTCATTTATTTTGTATTACTATCGAATCATAGGTATGGATGTCCAAGATGTCCTTATGATATGGGATGTTTCATGAGAACTTCAATGAACCCGTGTTTTCGATCGAATTTTGTTCGATCGAGTTTTGTTTAGTGACTGTTTTCTCTGGTACTGAACTACAGACGCGGTTCAAGCTGATGGACGCGAAGGAAGTCTTCGTCTACCGGCTCTGAGCAGCTCTCAGCGCGTGATCACTTCTCTTGTCCGGGCGGCGCTAGTGTCAAAAGCTAGTCGATACCCCCCTTCTAGCATGATCACCTGTGCTGCATGCCAGATACCGCCAGATCTTGCATACACCTGCGATGCATGCCAGATACCACCATTTTACAGATCATTCTCTATCGAAACTACATGTTTATTTGGATAAGAAGACAAAAATGTTAGGAATTGTACAATTATATATTGCTGTCGTAATTTTCGTCATGATAAGTTGTGAGAATCACATTAGTATTTCATTCTTTTGCGGGAAAATAAATAATGGATATCAACTGAACCCGCACATTTAAAGACTGTGGTTCGTTTTGTGTCACATTAGTTCGTTGTCAAGGAAAGTGAACAATATTTATATATATAATTGCTACCTGCTGTCTGATAACTATACGTAGATTATGCTAGTTTGTGCAGGATGTTTCAAAATCTCGCCGCATCACCGCCACCATCACACACACCACCACCACCACCACCCCTGCACCTGTGATGGCTGCAAGATACCGTTATTCTACAAATCATTCTCCATCGAAACTACATGTTTATTTGGATAAGACGACATGTGTTCGTAACGTAAATTCAAACTAAATATTGCGAGGAATTGTATCGTCAAATTTCATACTTTAAAACAATAAACTGCTAATATCTCACAAACCTAAAAGTGTTCTCAAAAT
This sequence comes from Platorchestia sp. MABIK, assembly GCA_014220935.1. NCBI lineage: Eukaryota > Metazoa > Arthropoda > Malacostraca > Amphipoda > Talitridae > Platorchestia > Platorchestia sp. MABIK. Next base: position 59,294 of record JACJUY010002772.1, read on the forward strand.
TCCAAAGAAAAAAACTGTTCATCTGGCCATATTCTGCTTGTGAAATTGTGTACCTCTTGTCGTAAAACATCTTGCACAAACTAGCATTATCTCCGTACATTTATCAGCCAGCAGGTTGTATTTATATTAACTTAATATATCTGAACACGTCAGTGGTTTGCTTTAATCGCAACCTCATCTGAAACTTAAAAACGAAGGAAATTCCGATACAATTGATCATTTTTACTAAGAAAACGTTTCGGAGTCCAGCTCCATCATCAGTTCACACGAAAAACAAAAGAACTACGTCTGAAATATAAGATCAAAGCAAAATGAATTGTAGGTGCTATAAATATATCATGAAAGTAAAAATACTAAGTATGAGACGGACAAGAACAAAGAACAAAATACAGAAGCACAGAGAGAATACATGTGACACACAAGTATGAAATGAAATTAGGCTGGTTTCGACGAGGAATCAACCTATTCACTATTTGCAAAGGGTACGAACTGTTCATATTGTTCAAATGAGGGTTTCATTTGAAGATATGCAAGTACTCTGAAATTCTGAGGTCATTCGGGGTTGAAGCCAAGTCTAAAATTTTGAAATCGGCAGGAGATATATGAACATTGCATTATTAACTTAATTATGTAATGACTAAGTAACGACAGCTTTTTGAACATAGATATTGTTGACTTTGCCTGACGACGAATTATTGTAACACAAAATGAGGACAGTCTTTAAATGTGTGTGTTAAGCTACCGACTCTCCAAGGAGTTCGTTCATTGTCTCTAGAGTTCTGTCAGTTGATCTCTATTATTTATATTCCCCAAAAAGAATGAAATGCAAATGAAATTCTCACAACATTTCATGACGAAAATTACGACAGCAATATATAATTGTACAATTCGTAATATTTTTGTCTTCTTATCCAAATAAACATGTAGTTTCGATAGAGAATGATCTGTACAATGACGGTATCTGGCATGCATCGCAGGTGTATGCAAGATCTGGCGGTATCTGGCATGCAGCACAGGTGATCATGCTAGAAGGGGGGCATCGACTGGCTTCTGACACTAGCGCGTCCGGGAGTGGGGCTTATACCCAAGACATCCGGCTTTTTCTATCAGTCAATTATCATGTCCGACTGTGACGTGTTGACAATCATTAATGGAAGATATGAAGGGGGTTAACCAATCTGAAATTTCAGGTATGAACACTTACTGTCCAAACGGTAATACTTATTTGCATCGTTTTCATGAGCGACTGTCATCGAATCCTCATCTGAGTATTTGTGTTTCATTGTATTCCCACCTAGGCAAACGCAGACGAGTGGAGAGTTTTTCTTAGCAATAAGTGTGAGTTTATCTGCATGATTTGCTTAGTTTTTCCCCTGATAATGGATAAACTTGAGTCATTGCTGCGTTTAGTCTGGTCCTTCATGTCTTTAAAAAATACATTTGGACGAACATATTGCAGTCAACGTTGAATCGATTAAACTCAGTACCCTCCGGACCTATCAATAGAATTGTAGTTGTGCTCATGTGAGGAGTGAAAAATTGTAGCGAAAACGATATCTAAAAATAAATCTAACCATTTGATTTAAAAACGAATTGGGGTGAATGCGAAAAATTTTTAAATTCATACCAGTCCTAGAACAAATTATTAATGTGAAGCTTAGATAAGGTAAGGGAATCACGACATGTGTGTGTGTGCATGCAATTACTGATCATCAATGACGAAATGTGCAGTATATGTATGATAGTTGAAAGACAACTGGAGCACTATTCAAAACCCATCAGTAAATAGCAGTGATGTAAATCGCCTCACACTAATGCTGTAAAGGCTGTAGTGTCAAAAAGTCACTTGTTAGGGTAGAGTTGGGATGAGGCCAAACCTTCTTCGCAGCGGCGCATAGAATATACATTAAAGAGTGACTGCTTCATTAAAGTTCTAAAAGATTTTAAAAACTCTTAAAGGGAACCACCTGGATCTCAGGATGTTTGCCGAGTAAGTAGATAGCAAAACTAAGAGCGGCCGCCGTAGTGTCATGTCCTTCGAACATGAACGTATCCACCTCTTCTCGAATGTCTTCATTGCTCAGTTGAACGTCCTCCCGCTCTGAAGCCTCAAGCAACAAGTCCAAAAATGCCAGTCTTTTCTTCGAGCCTGTTGCATAATAAGAATACAAAAACTAAGGAGAGAGGAAAAATTTCCGAACATGAGTTACACTCTTCAAAGATTTCGCAACGAAAATTCTCGTAATAACCTAATGGATTTGGCTAATGAATTCAACACAAGGATAAAAGTGTTCCAGATTCCTAATTTCGAACTCCCCTAGCTCTACGTATAAACATGAACTAGGATCTCGTTCCCAAGTGTGATTGAAGGATTTTCGTGTTGGCGAAAATTTCATTTGCTCAATCCAGCAATGCGACACAAGTTGAAAAGTTAGAGTGCTCGGGCGTCTCACCTGAAGGAGCAGCAGATGTGAGGTCTTTCTTTTCGTCTTTCGCCATATTGTACTCTTTTCTCCTGTCACTGATTAGCCCCAGCGAAAAATCGTGCATTGTCTTGATGTACTGATCCTGTATTTTCTGTAAGCCAAAGAGCTTGAACACGAGGTCGCTGTGGAACCACGGGCTGAACTGCCGCGTCTGCACCAACTCAGATATTCTGCTCGAAAAAAAACATTGATGAAAAACAAGTATTTGAGACATGGATGATTCATTTTACCTTCTCGCGAATAATATTTATACTTTAAGTGTGCTTTAAAAGAATTGTCAATACTACAGAGTGCGTAAAGTATCTGAGGACACCTACGCTCTTTTAGAAAAACAGAAAATGAAACTGTTAATCGTTGAAAATTACAATTTCTTGTACGAAACAAGTAAACATATTGATAACCTACGTTTTATTCTATATATCCTCCTTCGACGTCTATCACCGACTCAATTCGAGTCCGATAGCGACTGCAAGCTTTGATCAGGTGGTCTTTATTTATGTCCTCCATTGCTCGGGCTATTGCTTCCATCTGAGTGGTTTTGGTGCTATGGGGATGCTTATTAACTTTCTTTACAACGACGCCTCACACGTAATAATCCAAAGGATTAAGGTCTGGTGAGTTAGGAGGCCATAAGTTTGGTGTAACATGATCATGAAAATTCTCTTCCATCCAATCCTGGGTTTTGAGAGCTATATGGGATGAAGCCGAATCTTGTTGGTGACATAGGCTCTCCCATTGGCTACGCTGTCTATCCAAGGCTTAATAATGGTTTGAAGAGTCTAGATATGGGCATTTGCATTGATTCTAAAACCCTGAGGAAAAAATAAGTTGGCACGATGTGCCCTTCACCACTAACAACACCGAAAATCATCACCATTGCTGGAAACTTTGTGTTCTGAGTAAATAAGAGCGTTGACAATGCTGTTTTCTCTTGCTCGTGGCAAATTCATCTCCATTGTTTTCATTCAGCTCCTTTCTAACTTTGCAAACGAAAGATTTCGCGACTTTTAGAAATCTTGCAATTTCTAAATTGCTGTGTTTCGCTTG
>JACJUY010002772.1:64096-102112 GCA_014220935.1 Platorchestia sp. MABIK
AAAAAAAAAAATTCAACTTTATTAAATTTAGAGAAGAGCGTTGAATGATTTATAAGAAACGTTCGAATTATCACAAAAATTTAATTTAGGGACGCACCCTGCAATCGCCTTGACGTATTCACTCTCATTGTTGCTCTGGACGTTGACATCCGTGCCCATTGCCGTTTCTGGAGCGACGAGAAAGGGGAATGTTTCACAGAAAGAAGTAGAATGTCATCAATACTCCTAAAAAAAATGAAAATACTTCGGTAGACCATAAAGGAAACCCAGTAGAGGCCTCATAAACACAAAAAATGCAGAAGTATGGGTAAACAAAACTAAGAAAACTTGGTATTCATTCTTTGAAAAAAGTAAACATTAATTCATTAATACTTGAGCAATCCTCTTCGGGAGGGGTAAATTTATTCAAACTTCTTTCTTTTAGAGCCCCACGTATTAAGCCAATGGATTATGAAAATGAACAACTTCATCAAATCATAATTAAACCCTGCTCATTTCGATTTCAAGAAAAAAGGAAAAAGACTATCAGACTGTAATATTCTGTTTTCCACAAGGCTTAAATGCTTACAGTCCACAAAAGCACAATTGAAGAATTTACTTAAAAACTTGAAGCCTGAAGATAACCTACCCAGGATGACATCAAGGGTGCACAGAGCAACAAGATGGAACATGTCGAAGGGCTCCTCGTTCACTTTTGATTGTAGTTTGTTCACAAATCTTTCAGCTTGGTGGTTGAAAACTTCGACGAAATCTTCAAGGATCTTGAAATGGAATGTCGGCGTCAGTAGCCTGCGACGAGACTTCCATTTTTTCCCTGAAGTTAGAAAACGAGGTTTGCGTAAATTAAGAAAAATACTGATAAAAAAAACTAAAAATCAAAAGAATATTCATGCTTGCGAAACTAATAAGTAAGTTTGGAAAAATTTAGCACATTGCTCGTTGATTTTTGGCAGCTTCCCAGGATATTATGAGCGCTGGCTTCGTTAATTCAATTATGGGGAGTTTTTGAGACATTAAGTTCCTCACTCACATAATAATCCAAGGCTATCACTGTATTGGGTACATTTTTATTCCATTTATAATGAGCTATTTTCTATATTCTACTTCAGAAATCACTGCACAAATCCTCTATTTATTCTCATTGTATCGTACTCTTCCATCACAATACAACGTTAGCATGTATAGTTCATTAATACCTTACAAAATCGTTTTGAATACGTGATCCACCGAAGAGAAATGAAGAAATGCTAAGGCTGTATTTGACAAATATCTCAGGCTCGAAGAACCCACTGAGACAGAAAATCATAGGATGGCGTCATTGTTTTTAGAACACGCAGGAACAGTCACACTAAGGGTACACTGACCAATATTTTGTTTTGTCTGTTATTGTTCATCGCTTTTTTCCCTCACATCATTGTACTTGTTTAAACTTTCATACTGAGGATGCCTCACACACGCTAGCTGTTCATGTTGCCCACCTGTTGATGTGAGGAGACCGGTGCCAATCCAGGGGTGTAGAAATTCGTAGTCGCTGCTTTTGTCGATGATGTCGTTGCTACTCAGCACAGTCTGCTCAAAGATGGTTGGAACATGTTCAAATGCGTGTCTCTTTATTTGAAGCAACGGCCGTTTGGAATTTATTCAAGAAATACGGAAAACAACTCGAATAGGTAAGTTTAAAACTCTAATTAATTCGAGTTTTCTGTTTCGTATTACAAAGGCGAAAAAGTACGTTCCGATGGATTTTACAACATTAAAATTGCAGTCAAGGACAATTTGTGTACAATTATTTAGAGTCAGTAAAATATAATGATTTATTATAAGAAAGATTCTTTTCTAGTTTTTACAATACATGAATTGACACTGATAAAAATTTTTACTAATAAAAGTTCGAGTGGAGGTTTCCGTGACACTTTGCGGAGAATGGAGTATTGAACATAAAAGATCAGCTTAGGAGGACGATCTTCAGCTCATGATGCCATTGATTTTACAGTCAGTACCACGAATACTCTCAACAACATCTGAAATAATTTCTACGGACGCTCAAGAATACTATTAACATGCAGCTGTGAATGCACTAAATTACTTTGCATGCTTGCCATGTCACAGGCAATTTAAGTTTGTCTTTATGCGGCGTAAATCTTTGCGTATTGAAACCAAGTGTTGCTCTCGTATCTCGTCAGTTTGCCTTTGAAGTGATACACACACCTCCCGACGAACGAAAATGGATTCATTTTAGAATTGGTTTCAGGTATATATTGACAAAACATCGAGAGAAAGGGCCATGGACTTTTTCAAGTCAGCTGTGTAGGCAATTATAATTTAAAGATGTAAAACTGCGCCTTTTTTTGGATCGCTCCATTGTCACAACTATGATGTTGAAATGGATTTTCAGCTTCTAAACTTAGGGAAAAAAGTGAGTGAGAGAAACACAAGCTCAGTGAATGGAAGAGTTTCTCCTCTAACTTCTCCTACCTTCTTTTCTGTTTGCAATAATCAATAGAGGACCTACCATACTCTTGTGAAAATACCGCACTAAAATCGAACCAGGGTCTTTCTCGTTCAAACTTCAAATTATGATGCTTTGCCTCTCATGCCACGGAGTAGAAAAGCGTTATATAATGGAAACAATAGAGAACCCGCATCGAGTACGACCATGAAAGTACATGAGGCTGAAGTCTATGAGCAATTGAAGAAATAGCTAATGTTGCGAACATTTGGTGATTTTCGAGTACTCGCCTCCGCTGTGTGCGCTTTAGAGAGGAGGCAGTACGGCTGGAGGCCGATGTACATGCGAGTGATGCCGTTGCCAATGTTAGTGTAGTCAATGAGTGTCCGGAACAGATCTGGAATCCGAAATGATACGACATATTAGTTCGGGAGTGGATGTCATTTTTCATTAGTCTACAATGGCACTGCATCTTTTATAAAAGGCTGTCAAAATTTTCTCGTGAATAATATATTTTTCAATTGACATCACAGTTTAATTAAATTATACTTAATGTGAGGGAGCATTCAGATTCTGATAAAGGTTGTTCTGCGAATTATATGTTCCATCATGACCACGTCATTAACTAAGAATGTAGCAACTCAGTTACCGAGTAAAAGGAAGTGTTACGGCTGCAGGCCTGTATAATTCATTTGTTATTCAAATAATTCGTCATCTTGACATGAATCACCGCAAGCTTTCAATATTTGTGAAGATAATTTAATTTAGAATATTTTAGAAGTTCTTTCCGAGATTAAAGCTGTTGTCAGAAATCTTCGTCATGAACAATTAAGTTCCTTCTTTGTTCGGAGACCTTGCGCACCATCTACTTACTGAACATCCTCAACCATCACATGTCCCTCTTCACCTTCGCCACGGCCTTAAGACTCCATAAGAATAAGTCTCTTAGTTCGAATGTTGTTCATCTAATAGATTAAGCATCATTTCTAAAATGTTAGAACCATTTATACCTGCGTCGCTTCTATCGATCGAACGGTTTGTTCGAAGTTTGAGACAAGCGGTTCCCTTGCCGACGTGCACTCGCAAGAGTCGAGTGTAGGTCCAAGAGCTTTATTAAACTAGGCATACATTTCCCTATATCAACTTGGATTAACAAATTGCCGAGCTGTGTGCTCTTCATTACATCTGAAGAAGCTCAAGTATTTGTGAATGGTTATGCCATGAAGAGTTAAGTTCTCACCAGCTCTCTTCCATCAAGCACGTGCTCAAATTGGGAATCTTCGATTACACTTTCAGACTCATTACCCAGCTCCTGCAATAGCATTGTCTATGGTCTTTTTAACTCAAAACTGAGCTCCCTCTATTTTTCAGTTTCAAAAACTGCTCTTGGGCGCCCCTACAGCTTTAGCAAGTAAATAAGCTTTAGTTTCGCGGAATAAATAAAATGTAATTGTAAAACGTTAAGCTATTAAAGAATTATTAAGAATTAAATATATTTTTTTTAATATGTGTGTTATTTTTCATTCATTTAGGAAGAGAGGAGATCTTAGTTTAACATAAATTATAGTTACAGGTAAATGCGTTTTATAACGACCTCTTCACCGAAATGTATTCTTGCTTTCACAGTGGTGAGCATGTGGATATAGATACACACAGTTTAACTAAGCTCTCTACGATCGTGGAAGCGAAATAGCTCAAATTGAATTATATATCAGAAACATAAACAAATGAAGAACATGTTCATAAAAGAAAAGTACCGCAAAATTAAAGCCGCAGAAGTAAAAAATAAATGATGTTAATATAAGAATAATAATAGAAAATTGATGCAAAGACTTCACAAAAGTTGTCCTGAAGGTTTCAAACATCACAGTTATTTACCATCAGCCAACTCCAGCAATGCAAGTAGTTACATTTTATTTGGAAAGGAATATAGAAATTCATATTGTTTGATCTTAAGTTAAGAGTTTGTTTCTAGTTTAAAACAATATGCATGAGCATAGTGAGTAAATATCATGGTTCTATTTTTAATAATTTCCGTGTTGACCAAAGTTTTTAGTCCTCCAATGAAGACCCACAATATATTCAAATACAAAAATTTAATTTCAGATAGTTAAAAAAGAGCTACTACAAATAATAGAAGCATCACATATTCAAAAACTTAAAACAGCCCTAAATGGAAATACGAACAATTTTTGCCCTAACACTATTTATTGGGACTGCAGCATAGAAGTTTGAAGCATCCACTTGATTGTCCACTTCGCCTCAGCCTCTGGTGCCATGAACATATAGCAGTTATATCTCACAAGATTTTAACACCGTGGGTACAATTTACTCTCCAAAACAGTTTATTAATACTCCATCAACGGTGTACAGGTGAGGCAATTCAGAAATGAATATGGCACTTATACCAAAATACTTATTTTTTTTTTAATATTATGTTTTAACAGAGACACATGAGTTCATTTTTTAGGGAGAACCGCTTTTTGGAGTCAAAACGTCGTCCACATGCACGGAATCTGCACTCGTAAATGCAAAATTACTCATTATATGCGAGCCCAGCTCTATTGTTCTCTTCAGAAAGTTAAGGTGAACATTCACAAAATGTACTTATCAATCGCAACGCTTAGTAACACAGGAAGACGTATTAAGACATCATATGACATCAAGATTGTTAATAAATGCTTGGAGAAAAGTAAAAATTATAGTTTTTTTTTGCTACAGTATCGACGCCAGCTGTTGGTGGCCCTACTATCACTCGACCGAAGGACATGCATGTGCACTTTCGTGCATAAGTTGCTCCTCTATTTTTATCAGCATTCGTAGTTGTATCATCGTGGCCACAACCTCATTACCGATATTCCCGCCTGTGTAAGCCGCCTCCAATCTGCGCGCCATGGAGAGAGACCTTTATCTCAAATATTACCAGGCTTATAGGGGTTATATGATCACCATAAACCCCACATTGCCACTTACCAGACTCAATCAGCTCCTGTTCAGGAGACATATTATCAAATAATTAACGTAGTCGCAGCAGTACAACTAGCATCATGAGTTTTAATTAAATTGATTTAGAAGAACTTATGCGGCCAGGTGCACATCACAACAAGAAAAATAAATTCAGGAAAGTCATTTTTCTTCAATCGAATTTTCTTTAGAAACTTGTTAACGAAGAACACTGTTAACATCGAAATCATATTCATCAGAACTTAACTGCATGGTGTTACAATAAAATAACTACCAAAAATGTATTCACTCTGCAAAACGTTTCGGAGACCAGCTCCATCCTCAGGAAGTCAATCTGAATGAAAATATGGAAAAAAGGAAAAATTCAGTCATACCTAAAAAAAAACAAGTTTGCATTAAAAACTATATATTAGTTTGCAAGAGAAATGAACTAGTTGTACTAATAAGGACAGGCTTTTCTATGGCTATGTATAGGGACTCTAAAATGCTCAGGTCTAATTCGTTCGGGGCAGTACGTAAAATTTTAAAATCATCTTCTGCTATGCGGTCGCAGCACTGTTCACTGTGAAAGCGAGTTGACGAGTGAGGCGGTTGGGTCAAAATTCTTCCCCTACGGTAGCTGATTCCACGGTGCTGGGCAATCCTAATGTAGAGCGGCAAAGTCGTCATGCCGACATAGCCAGATGTACACTGTACACAACTAAACCTATAGACAGGGGAAAAATATTTTCAGAAAAATAAATTCACCGCGTAAGTCCAAATAGTTTGAATAAATGTTTTAAGCTCGATTCATTAGGGTCTTTATGGTATTAATTTTAAACCTACAAGTGCAAAAAATGAAAACACTTCGGCCTTATTCATTAAAAGTAGCTTTCGAAAAACAGAGGATTTAAAAGTGCGGCCTGTTCTAGTAATTTGGGAATTTAAAAATGATAGACAATTCTTGCTTTCAATTTCGACGGTGAAGTTTATGTTAGGATGCTTTGAATTCAAATAGTCTCTCAACATGGTGGCATGACTAGGATCTCAAAATAACAAAAAAGTATTGTTAATGCATCTTCGGTAAAATGCGGGTTTAAAACTTTGGGGCAATCCACAAGCTATTTTTGCTCCCAATGGCTCATGAAAATATTTGCAAACGTTGGGCTCAAAGGGAGACCCATGCCAAGACTTTCAATTTGTTGGTATAATTTGCCAGCAAATATAAACACTGAATTTAAAACTGAAAGTTCAAGTATAGTTTTAAAGCTAGTCCTACTAAGCCCCAAAACTACATCTGTTGACGAGCCAAAAAAAAGCATTTAAAATTATATTGATTGTTTCTATCAGAGGAATGCTAGTACGTAAACTTTCAACATCAAATGAAGCCATGGTCATACTATCCGCATCTCGAAGTGATGTAATCTATTCAACGAATTAAGATGGATTTTTTAACGTTTACTCATTTTTGATTAATGGACTTAACACACGCATTAAGAATCGGGCTAAATTGTAACTAAGAGTGTTGACCGCGGCAAAAATGGGTCGGAATTGAAACTTCGTAGAAAAGTCTGGCTGATGCACTTTAGGCAGACCATACAAGATTCCTGGGCTTGAGCCGGATACACACAATTTCGAGTATAGTTCATTGAACAAAATGTGTAATTTTTTAGCGTCCGCAAAAAGCTATTTATTTAATCTTCAATTGAAAGGATTGATTTCTTCCATGATGACAAAAAAATAATAAAATCGTATTATGTAAGCCCGACCAAAGCAAGGGAATAGTTATTCGTGATAAATCTGGGTATACGACTACGATGGTATCGTTATTTTCCAATGGAACCAAATTTAAACTGAAAACTGAATTATGGGAGAAATCAATCCTTCAAGTTGAAGATAAGATAAATAGCTTTTGACCTGCGCATTTTAGGGTCCCTATACATAGCCAATGAAGAGCCTGTTCTTAATAGTACAAATATTTCATTTCCCCTGCAAATTTATGTGTAGTGTTTAATGTAAACTTGTGCTTTTTAGATTTGAGAGAATTTTTCTTTTTTCCATATTTTTTTACAGATTGACTCACTGAGGATGGAGCTGGTCTCCGAAACGTTTTACAGAGTGAATATATTTTCTGTAGATATTTTATTATATGACCCAGTAAAGCTCTAATAAATATGATTTCGACTTTAACAGTGTTCTTCGTTTACAAGTTTCTAAACAAGAAAAATGTATCAATGTCTCGACCTCTGTCCTGAATCACTCACGCTCGTGTGTCCCCACGAGGTCGATGGCATTCCCCACCAGCGGCAAGGCTGGCGGGCCTGGAATCTTTTCGATCAGTCGAACCTAAAAATAGAACGTAAGATTTGAAATCAAGTTTCAAATTGGCAAACAATTCTCATGATAAGAAGCAATCAATTTATAGGTCTATGTTTGTGATCGTGGCATTTTCTACAGAACGAGAGCATCATCGATGCAATGGATACATTGGAATGTACATGGAATGTAGAACATTCCAAATGTGGATATGAAAGGTACTGAACCTAGACGCAGAGCATGCGATACTTAACAAATTACAAACCTTTCCAATTTACTAAAACAGAAAGTAACCTAAGTGAAAGTATTCTTTCAAGGGCCTTAGTTATTACAACTGGCTAAGGTAGCTCAGTTAAATTCAGCTTTTAGAACTACACACGAGCCGAAATCCTAAATATGAGTCCGAAATTCTCACGTTAATTTATAAAGGAATCTAAATAATATCTGAGGTAAAGTTTCCAAGCCTTTCTTCAACACATATGAAAGCGTGGAACTGCTGTATTAATATGAATTTCAAGAACTCTACGTAAATAAAGAATGAAAGGGAAAAATACAGACACGAAACTGATAAAATGGCTGAGGGATTAAAATTAAATGTACATAGTACACAAAGATAGAAAAAATACCACAAGTCGTAGAGTACCTCAATCTAATAGTATATGTACAGTAACTTAGGCTTTTGACAAGGCAAATTGTTGTACAGTTTCAAGCTTGATGCGCAGGACTTTTGCTCATTCCTTGAGCGCGAATCTCCCTTCACAATCCCACTTGAATTGTCCGCTCAAAGGAAAAGCTAATGAACGCTTTTTGGGTGGAGCAGAAATGTCCAAAGATATTACCATCAACAATCTTAATTCGTTCTATCTATAAGAAATTCTAAGCATCCAGTGGGAAAGATGGGAAAACGTTGAAGGAACATAATTCTCCAAAAACTTTTGTTATCTTTCATTCAAAGGTATGTACGAATATAGCGAAGGTCTTCCTCAATCATCTTGAAGACAACTGTTATTTTTGTGAGCCCATTATTTAGATGGCGATTTTTTTTAAGCCCATTCCTATATTGAACAAAAGTATTTTATGATTCTTCAAAACATGGAATAGGGAGGGGCTAGTGAAATAGCATGACCAGCGAATTTAAACTGCATCATTAAATTTGCTTCCATAGCGTATTTGATGCACTGGTAAGACGAATCAAAGATCAATCGAAAGATAGCGTTGACAGCTCGTGCATAGAAAAATGTACAGCTTACACTTAATAATTGATATCTTCCAGAGAATTCGCAACAGGCGGAGCCGAAGATCGCCGATAATGAAACATAGTTATTAGACCGATAAAAGCTCTTACTTTCTGATATCTGGCGAAGAAAATGCTGCAGACGATGCCAACGACCATCGATGCTAAAATGAAGGTCAACATGGTGGACGAGAGTGGGTCGAATCGAAAGAGGATTTACGTTGTACGTCTAGTACTACTGTATAAAATGTATCATCTGAAAATAGAGTATCAGAGTTAAGTTGCTAAAACAATGAATTATCACAATAGATAAAATTGCTTCCCAAGTGTTATAAATAGAGTATCAAATAAATGATTTCCAATCAGTATTGGCCGTAGCCCTTTGGCTCTTCTGGAATATATGTGAGAGTTAAGTGGGATAAGCTAACATGATGTGAGATGTGAGTGACGTTAGCTTATCCCACTCAGTGATGATGTGAGAGTTCAGTGGTATAAGCTAACATTCTAATCATGCAGGGCAATGAATAAGCGCAAATTTAGGTAAATTAATTTAGACAAATTAATTCACAACGAACGCTTTAAAAATAAATAGCCAATCCACAGCTTAATTTAACTGCTAAAAGACTGCGAAATAATTAGAAACAAGTGAGAGTAATCAGCTCAGAAACGATAAAAAACACTACTGCTCCAAACAAAATATAGCTACCCATACAGTCTTCCCATCCCGAGTCCTCTCATTCGTGGGAAGCAGAGTCCTAAAGCATCACATGAAGCAATGGATCCATTTTACATCGTCCCTACTGTTCAAGCATCTGAAGGCCTTTCGAGCTATTTTCCCCGACATGGGACTGCCACTATATGCATTACAAAATGAATTCCTACGACTATTTCAAAGTACGTCTGACTACGTTCATCCTCCAATGGAGTATTATTCTCTTGGTGACTACATGATCTTTCAGGATGACAATGCTTGCAACCGTAGGGCTAGAAATGGTCAAGGCTGATTTATTGAGAATGAGGGAGCATTTGTGCACATGTATACTTGGCCTCTCAATCTCCTGACTTGAACTCACATTCAAAATTCAAGGGATGAGCTACAAAAGAACCTGCAGGACTCATATGGCCCTTCCGTTCCACATTTAAACAATTTATTACCAAACGTGATACAGCAATGTGATTGTATCTTAAGCCTAGCAGTGGCACAGTGGTTAAGGGATCGGTCTTGCATGTTGGAGACGAGGGTTCGTATCCTGGCGCTGGCGCGGCGATTTTCCCCGTTGGGAATAAGGGAAAGCTCAAGCACAATACCCCACTCAACCCAGGTTTCGGAAATGGGTACCGGCTTTACGGGGGAACCGTCATGGTGTCCTATATGTAGTGTTAGTTATAAGGCATTTGAAAAACCAATGCTCAAGATCATATGTATCAGGCTTGATTGGAAATAAAGCATCCTAAGTTTGTTTAGTATCATACAATGGACACAATTGAGTATGGCTACTTGTGGGCCCGAATAAGTTCAGGGACTTCTAGGGCATCCTAACATCAACACTATTTTAAGGTGTACAGTTACGCTTAACCTAATTTACTTAACCTAAGGGCATACAAGCCTGATCAACAAATTATTTCTCTCATGATTTGATGCTTAATTTTTACGAAAATATTTAATGTGGGTTAGATGGGAACAGTATACTCTAGAAAACGATTAGTAGCAGACTTAAGATCTATGTCATTAATCGTGGCAAAATACCTTATCAAGATAAGTCAAATTATGGCAGTAGAAAAATTTGACTTGATTCCATTACGTGATTAATATTTCACTATGAAGAGGTATTCAAGATTCGTTTTGAAAGCTTTGAAGGACATTTTTCCACAAATCTCATCAGGGATTGCATTCCAATTCTTAGTTAAACAATAAAAAGGATACTGCTCTGTGACCGAAATTTTAAAAAGTAAGGAAGTATGAAGTTACTTCTATTTCGGGTTGAATGATCATGATGGCCAATCTCAGTAGTTAATAATTCTTTGAGTTCTCTGGCACCATCATCAGTCAGTGTTTTATACATGAAATTATATCTGGAGAGCTTGTAAAGATCTACTAGCTTAATTACTTTTTAACTTTGAAATGAATCATGTGTGTGAGCATTATATTCTAATTTCTTTACCACTCGATGGTTTTTTTTTGCAGCACAAAGAACAAATTGGTTTCATTTTTATCAGATCCGTGCCAAGCTTCTATTCGGTATTACAGATATGGTGAAATGATCGTTTGATAAAATATTTTTAAAGCTTCTTCGGAAGATGAATTTTTTTCTTTATGAAGAATTCCAACGGATTATTATAATCTAGTACTGATATGTGCAATATGCTCTTTGAATGTCAGATGTTTATCTAATATAATGCCCAGAAACTGACAGGAGTTGGTTTCTTCAATTTCACCATCACTAATTTTAATGCGTGGAAGAGACACATTTCTCTTGTGTGAGAATATAATCTGCTTTGTCTTATCGATATTAAAGCATATTCTATTACGTCTAAGCCACACTGAAACCATTTGCAGCTCATCATTTACGCTCTCCGCAGTTAAAATTGGATTTTCATTTAGAAGAGCCGCAGAGAGCGTTCTGTCTTCGGCAAAAAGTGTGAATTTTAAAAATGAGCTAGATTGAAAAATGAACTCTGATACATCGGTAATAAAGATCAAAAAGAGGAGAGGCCCAAGGACTGACCCTTATGGTACTCCATGGCTAATTGTCGGTAGTTCCGATTGTGCATCGTCAATGCCAACATATTGCTTCCGATTTGTTAAGAATGATTTGAACCAACATGCGCAACTCCTATGTCATACCAGTCTAGTTTCGATGGTAAAATGTTATTGACCACGCAATCGAATGCTTTTCGATAGTCAAGAAACACGAAGAAAACAAACTTTCCATCATCTATATTCGAGTAAAGGCACTGCAAATGATTTAATAAAGCCTGTGTCGTCCATTTTTTTGAACGAAAACCGTATTGTTTATCGGAGGGTAAAGAATTTTGTTCAAAATAAGAATGCACTTTTATGCACAATTTTTTCGAGTAATTTAGTAGTACATTGAGTGCTTTGAAGGAAAGGTTTCTTCAATTACGGCCAAAAATAAAGCTGCGAGGATCCACAACATTGTAGAATAAATGTCAGGTAAAATAAAAGCTATAATTCGAGCTAAAGGTAGTTCAGTCGCTAACTAATAAATTTCTACGCGACTTTGTATTAGAGCTATTGGTGAATATTATAGTACATTATACCTATTTTAAGTTCTACTCGCTTTTCTTTGTAATTTAACCGTATCGCTAATTTTTACATGAAATACTGAAGCTGGGACTGAAGCTCAGAACCTTGTATGAAGCTCACTAAACTATTTTATTTTCTTCAAGTAATTCAAATCAGGCAGAGTACTTCAGATGATAATTTTTCAAGGTTTTTACGTAACAAGAATGAAGATCTCAACATAATTTTGGGAATGGATGCCAGGGTTATCGGAGATCATTCGACGAGATTGTCAAAAACGGACAAAATTTATACGCAGTACTGTTGCCAAGGGCACCGCACGGAACCTGTAAACTTGAGAATTGCTGCTTGTGATTTCCCTGAAACCGTGGGTAGAATGGTCGAAGATCATAGCTGAATTTTCATTGCAAGTTGAAACACAAAATTTCCACTGGGTGTACAGACGCGCCGCTTAAAGGAGAGGAAGGATGGGAGGTTTGTAAGATAAGATGACATTCTTGTAATGAGGATCGTCAGTTTCAGTATTTCTTCTACTTGCACATAAAGATAAATGACTTTTATGATTGAAAACTGGGCTATAGAATTGAAACGATTGTTCATTGAAGTTTGATTCACAACTTCATATATTTTATTATTAGAAGTTGTGTATCAACCCTGAGAGATTCAAGGTCAAAGTGCGAAGTGGTCGTTGCGCCAGTCATTCAATGCGATGGGCACGTCTCACGTGAGACGCTCTTTGTAATCAAGCTTAATGTGCATTTTTTGGTCAGGTTTATTTAAGATGAAGCTTTTTCTGTGCGAATCAGGTATTCCCCAAAGCCAGAATAGCAAGTTATCATTGAATAAACTGAAAGCTTCAAGGCTATAAAGGAATATAAATCCTTAATAATGCTTGTATACTTTTTCAAGATTTTTCGTCAACGTTTGCTGACAAGTATAATTTCTATAATATCCTCACACTGAAACCTTTTAATGATAAGCATAGCAACTCCGTTCTTCATTATAATCGCATCTGCTGCAACTGTTATCTGAGAACTAAATACCTGAGACTTGATAACGTGCTCAGAAACGTAATCTGTTCTACATCCACTCAGAAAATAATTCACTGTGTTTTTTTCAGAAATCCAAAATCGATAGTACACTGACAGTTGAGACAAATGTAAAATACGATAAAATTTAAATTTAAACTGTTACTATCTCGAGATAGGTGATAGTAAGAAAATTTTAAAGCCAATTTATATACCAAATGATTTTGCTACACACGAAAACCATGCGAATTTTTCATTATGTATTGAACAAAATACGAAGATCGTAATTCTGTACATAATTTATTCACAGCGGTGACCGTGAAAAGTTGGTATATATTAATTGACTGTGGAACCATTAGGATCTTTCCACCATTAGTTACGATCAAAATTTGTATTCTCTTGCATTTTAGAGGTTGCAGAGCTCAGTTTGAAATAAGGAATAGGAATTAAGTTAATGGGAAGAGCTGAAAAATAGCTGAGCTCTGTTCATTGTGTCATGCGCATAAGTGCGCGTCGGAACAAACTGATCGATCGATCGATACATATGCAGAAACTTAATTACAAAAACTCTCTCATATATAAGTTAAGAAATAAGCTAGCTTTATCAATAAGTAAATTGAATAGTGTGTTTTAGGTTTCAAGACCTATCAATAGTTCAAATATTGCAACGAACGATGAGTAGAATTTCTCCTTTTTACCATTTGTAATTGCATCTGAACCGTCGCACATGAGTAACGAAAGTTACATCAACGATAACCATGTGATTGGCCCTGTTCTACAATAATGCTTCACTTTATGTTCACCATTATTCGTTGAAACTTGCGTTTAGAATGCACCTGAAGTGTAGTGGTTGATTTGATTTTAGCATAGGAAGCGCGCAATAAACTTAAACTTCATACACGCAAATGCATTTTGATGCATCGTAAACTTAACCTGAACACAAGTATAAAAATTCGGCACTGTTACATCACCATGGCTAGTCCAGGTACACTTTAAACAGCGTATCAGTCAACCCTGCAGCAACACAAAGCATTGAGCTAGGCCGCAAAATGCGCAGCTATGTTAAATCTATCTGTTCGACACGGCCGTTGACAACACAGTATGTACCTACCCTACTTGAGTGCACGCCCAGCACAACTGACTGAGGTCTGAACTGAGCAGCTGTGCTGCTGTGGGCCGTGGCCTTGGTGTTGAGCCGAGGTGGCGAGGGCGAAGGGAGGTGGGAGGAGGAGGAGGAAGGTACGCGTATTATGTGGACCCCTGTGGCCAAAGCAGTAAGCAACGTGATATTCTGATCCTACTACAGTGAGCTGAACATCGTTTGCCATGGATCAACGTTCAAGATTCAACAGTTTAATAATTGTGACATGGCCAACCTCATTTTCTTTAACCCTAGAGTTAAGATTCGAATGAGGTCGATTTAATTCCCCATTAAATTGGTATTTAGAGAGATGATGGTATCAAATTCTCAGCGAAGTTGCAATGTCTGTTACATATAAGCACAATCTAGGCTTGTTATACTCTGGCTGAGAGCACCATAAGATCAGGCTCCATGTTGCGAGATATATCAGGTAACACATTTTTAAAACTCTTTCGGTAAGAACACTTTGATACTACAAAAAAGAAAATTTTAAGGATGAAGTCATCAGAAATCTAAAAATAATAGTATACATGAAGCCGCCCTAACGAGTCATTTTCTATTAATATAGATGCTTGTTCATTTTATACTAAGAAATTTAACTCCAGCGGGAGATATTTTTAAGCACAAAAATTCGCTCTATCACTGAAAAATTTATTGTTAAATTTCATTACTGATGAGTAACATTAATCCTGACTTATCTAAAAACGAATGAAATTAAAATAAAACACGCCTCAGTTGGGTTAGATGAAAATAATGTGTAAAATTTGGACCACTAATGTTGTGACGTAAATTTGCCGGTTATTAATTGTAAATTCAAGTTTGTTGGTCTTTGTAATATGCAAGATGACTTCATGAATATTGCCGATTATGTTAAAATTTACTCTTTTTCCAGTATTCTATCCTAATAGTTGAATCGCTTTACAATACTTTTTCTTGCTCTTATGCGCGTTTGTATTATTAATGAAATTTCACTTTCAGCAACACATTCGAATTTTCCTTAGACCATCTAAGGACGTGACAAAGCACTGTGATCACATTAGATTCCGTTGCTTATTTTCTCGCTCTTCGCTTCCACAAAAGGCACGTGCACAAAGTGCATTGAAATTGGGCTGCAATTTTGCTGCTCACGATCAGTGGTAAAAAGTAACATTATTTAGGTGATGATTAATATCTAATTATCTAGAGCTCGCCTATAAGTAGTCACTGGGCAAGAGAGTTCCATTAATTTGAAACAATTTGATTCATGTTGAAAAACTCATGTTTTTTGAAAAACTCATCAGAAAAACTCATTACTTACGATTAGCGCACTTAATTTAACTATTATTCAATTAGTCTTAGGTAACTTTTCCTAAAAATTACCCAAGCTGTACTTAGGCAGAACTTAAGGCCCTTACATTATTTTTTGCGGGGAAGGTCTTCACCAATGATTTGAACTCTCCTACGTCACGATTTATAATTTACGTACGAGGTCCTACGGGCTCCTAATTTGGCGCTGAATTGGCCTATATTTTAACTTTTAAATTTATGAACCGCTTTGTCAGTGAAAAATTTGTTCCAATTGTTAATTTTCATGTTCCCGTGACAGTAATCGCGGCACTCACAGAGCTGAAGGGGCGCTAAGAGCGTCGCTGTTCTCCACAGCCTCTCTTTTTGTCGGGCCCACTCTTGGGATTCGGCATCCATTGTACGAATAAACTAGTATTCATTTTTGATTTTCTTAAGCCCTGCTACGGTGTTAAGATTCGTTTTTGTCACTTCATAACTTTGATTTCGACGTGCGTCTGATGATTACGCAAGTCAGTCAGACCCAACCAAAGGAATAAATGACTTAAAAGGACTGCGTGTTCAGTTTATCATTTTTTCGGAGAGGACAAAGTGCCCATTTTGGCGGCCTTGAGTTTCTGTATAAGAGTTTCGGCATCTGAGTATAACTGCCCTTTTGATTTCAAGGCTACTTTAGTTTTCATTTTTCTTGCTGTGAGCCACTCATTCCACTGGTGATGAGGTTTTTTTTTGTAATGACCACTGCGATACACATCATCTTTATGAAATGACGGTGGAGAACACTTTAAATACTTGCGCTAATTTCTCGAAAAAAAAGTTTAAAATGAAAACTCCATTTTGAGTGGTGTGTGTAGTTCGACAGTTGACTCGTTGAAATGCCTTTTGGTTAGGACCCTTACTAGGATTTTTCGGGTAGAACTTTGTTCCAAAAACCCTCTTCACTGCTGCAGTGTACTTGACTTCTCCATACTTCAGAATATGAACTTGATTCTTCGGCAGTGAAGGGAGAATCTTTCCTGGAGCTGAACTTCTGGTGTGCAGGAGCAGCCATTTCCAAAGTCGAGTTGTATTAAATGACACAAAGACAGAAAAATATTCCATACATCCGATATCATATCTACGGAATAATGACATCTCCCTATGTGGAGAGCTGGAAAAACGTTGGTGATGTTAGTTTTTTTGTCTAGTTCACTAGATTTTGTGCTATTCAAAATTGTCACTCATGTTTGATCACCCTGTACACACTTCTCCTCCTGTCAATCACTGCTATTTCCCTAATCACATCACAGTGGCAGAAGTTCCACTCCAGACCACCAGAAGTTCCAATTTATGTACTGTTGAAGATGAAGGGCAATCGTGAACGCAGGGCGTGCTGCAAATTTAGAGCGCAGCCCAAACCAGATTTTGTCAAACCAGTTATGATGATTAGCGCTCGTCCATGGACTGCAAAAGCTGTACAAGGTATGTTTTACATCACGGTCTGCAAGTTGTGCAGCTCAAGGATAGATTCATTGTCAACAAGAGAAATCTAAAATTAAAAAGCGTGATATTGTGCGAGAGGAAAAGTGTGAATAAATACAATTGCTCTATTCTCTTGAAAAATTTTTTGGACCTTACTTTGGTAATAAATATTTTATTCGCTTTACATCCAAATAAAGAAGTATTTTCCGGAGAGGTTTCAAGTTCTGATTTTTAATGAAATTTTAGCTAACTTAGTGTCTTTTTTACTTTACGATGGTGCGCAATTAGGCACTTGTTTCTAACCTACCATGTGATACAGACAACTATTTTTCGAGTAATTTTTAAGCCGAGTTAAAGGGTATCTTTTTAGGTTGATATTCAATCCCACCACGGCGTCGTATGTTAGAGTTGATATTTTCACGACCAAATTTTGATCTTTTGGGAATTGTTTCAATAAAAAATTTTGTATCCGCTGCCACCAGCTTTAAGACAAACTTTATTTATATAGTTATATAATTCATTTAATAAATAATATGATGAAATGATTCATTTCGGTTATCGTGTTCAAGTAATTATTTTTGGCAAACATGCAATGTATCTATGAACTTGTATTTTCAAGGCTATCATTTATCCATTCATGTTCAGTTCCGTCAATATCATTAACAGATTTCGTTTCATCTTTTCCATTTCCTACTCTTATTTCCCCTAACTTATGAAGGGAATTAAAAGAAGAAAGAGCGCTTATTTCCTCATTGAAATTTATGAACGCTGACAATAATTATGTATCACAAAGTTGCCGAGAGAGAAAATGATTGTACACTATAGTAATAATCGTATTCAAATCAAAGTAATAGAGTTAATCGAGGTAAGATGGGTAAGCTGATTTGTTATGATGAATCACGTCACTGACATGAGTTGCTTGACTGTTATAAGTCATTTCGAAATAACGTGGATTCATCGCCTAATACGATGAGTCCTTAAAAATGAACTCCGACATGTGTGATCTCGCTCAACCGACCTCCCGCACGCACGAGTCTTGAGGTACACGTGGAATATGCCTAGGAATGAACGTGTTCCGACAGCGATTGGCAGTTAATTGATATGAAAGCTCAAAGTCCTAATTAGTCAATGAGAAACTAAATCCAACATTTAATGTGTGTAAAATGAGTAAGATCCTATGCGTTTGAAATTGAAAAGACAAAGAAATATGTTCTTCGAAGTGAAAGTGTAGCTGTCACCCCGTATGACGTGAAGCTCTCGCAGGGTAGAAGAGGAGAGGGCGTGGGGAAAAGGGTGAGCAATCTATTTGTGCTTGCTTGTGTTGTATTGGCGTAAGCTGGGCATGGTTATTCGTCGTAGATTGTGAGAACAATCGTAGAATTGCACAAATGCTGCATTGTTGAACAAAAACACATCTCTCACGAGGAGGCTATTTCTGGCTCTTTTCGAGGGATGGTAAGGAAATGTCGTTGGCCAAACGCAATCCTCCTTTGTAGTGTTGCAGTTATCGGATGGGAAGTTGGAAGTTTTGTGGGACACAATATATCATTAATTATTATTATTATACTGGTAAAGGATAACATTGTAATTTACGTGAAGGAACTTTTTTTAGCTTTAGATATCAAGGTCATTGGCCGTAAGATTTTCAAACATCGATTGAAATTTTACACACTCAATTTTTTGTTTTTGATTCAAAATATTTCCCATCCACGGTAGGCGGTTGGGCTCAGCTTTAGGAATTTCCAGTGACACGCAAAAGTGTTAGATACATCACATTGTTTGAAGTAATGTTCAAGGCATTGTTTGAAGTAATGTTATTAGTTGTAATTTGGCCAGCATTTTTAAAACAATATATTGAGTGTGGATGGATGAAAAACTAAGAAGTTGGTGCACAAAAAGTTTTATCCATCAAAATGTAAAATAACCTTAAGTAAAAGGATTACTTCCTGGCCATTCCTTTTTCGAAACCGGACTATTTTTACGAAGACTTGCAAGTGTAAAACATTGCAGTAATACCCAACTGATTTCTTTGATCGAACAAAGAGGTGCACGATTGTGTTCAAAATAGTTCACCGGTTAACCTTCCCATGTGATAAACGCTCTCCAACTTCCGTTAAAAATTGTTGAAATTGAAAAGTAATCACAAAATGTGTGCAATATGATTATTAAACGTCACGAAGAAGGCGATGTATTTCTTAAAATAGGACAGAAAGTGGGCCTACTCCTTAAGTTCGGTCGAAAACATCATTATAGAGGATGGAATTCGATGCAGTTGTAAACAAATGCCGAGAAGGGGAATTCCTAGGAAGAGAACGAAAGCAATGCTAGGTGGAACAGTAGAGAGCACAGAAAGATACTTTCATTAGCAATACTGCGACTTAAAATGATCTTATAAATGAACTAAAATTGAAGTAGGGAAGGACAAGTAGAGAGCATAATCACGCTGACTTGAACTTCAGAACACCAAGGAAAGTTTCTTTACTGTAGCACAAAAATGTAACAGCGCGCTTAAGGTTTGTTGATACTTATGAAGGCGCAAACAGAGAATTTTGAGGAAAGTAGTACTGGTAAACGAGACCATAATTTAACTTTTTTGAACGAGTACTCTGTCATGGGATTTGAAGGAGAAAAGAACAGCCAAAACACTCAAAATATCAAATCTGTCTACCCACATTGAAGTTCGGAAGCCACATAGACTTGGCATGCGTTTCATCGAAAGGTACAGGAGAATCAGAAACTACCGAAGGAAAGATCGTCAAGTGTGTTGTGTAACTCTTTTAAAAATCGTTTGGAATCTGCCAGATCATTGGTGCATTGGCGATATTTTATACCTCAAGACAACAGAGATCCAAACACACTGCCAAACTGACGAAAAACTGGTTTGGAGATGAAAAAATTGTTATCGTGAAATGACACAGTGAGTCTTCGACTTATATCTAATTGAAAATTGAAGAGTACCTCTAAAGTAGAAGTTCACTAAGCGAAACCGAGTAATATCGAACAGCTAGAAAAGTTCTGCATCGAAGAATGGGGCTGTCAGGGTTTCAGCCGATATGTCAGTACAAGGATGCACATACAGCTCCTTCCTCAAGTGCCCAAGTTGGAGCTTTCGACTTCCCCTTACTCTTCCAAACGACACAGGATGTTACACGCATTACCGCTTCACGAATTGAATAATATTTAAGATACATAAACATATGCATGATGAAAATCACGTTCTGAAAACTAATCTCATGAATGATGGGCTATATTAAGCCTTCATACGTATCATGGGTCACATCCACATTGGATTGACTGTAATACCCGTCTCCAAAACAAATAGAGTTGGAAGATTATACACTCCGCTGAGTTGCACAACCGAAGCCCGAAAGAGGAGCAAATAGGACAAACTACGACCAGGCGTCAGCCATAGAACAGGCTACTTCAGGTGTCGACAACAGTGTCGTCAACAAAGAGCAGACAAATGATTAACGTAGTAAAACCAAACGGGAACTGGATGCCACAACCCAGTCTAACAAAAATTAGTCAGTGCTCTGGACACTTCTAGTCATCTGGATCAGAGGACACCAACGAGAGAGCTATGACAACATACGTCAGATACCAGAAAGTCACATGGCACACCAAGCTAGAAGTAGAATTCTACTTGAAGTAATACAGAATACGGTTATTTTGGGGCAGTGCCCCAACAGATCTTTGTAAATAATTGTGTGTAACCATGAAATGTGGCTAGAAGAAGTTAAATACAGAATATTAAACACTCATAATTTAAATAATCATCTGTTGCTGCCCAACAGAATGTTAAATATATGTATCTGGCACTAATGTTTGGGAATGATTTGAAATTTACAGATTGATATTTTTTCTTAACCGAATTTTTAACTTTCGTTTCAATCACAATTGGATATTTTACACTAAAGATTCCTAACCAGATTACAATCAAAAATATGAACTCAAACGTGAGATATGTGAAAAAATGTTATGTAACCAATACTTTTGTGTCAATATATGCCAAAAAAGAATTTGAATGTTATTGTCTGTTTATAATAAGGCTTTTACACTGAGAAAAATTTTGTCCCAAAGCCGAGACACTTTTGTGTGTCATGGGCTTATACGACACTCTTAGGTGCGTCAACCATGACACACTTAAATTTAAATCAATTTTATTCCACATAAATATTTCACTTCATCAGACGGGTCACTGAGTCCACTAATGTACAGACAACGTCTAAGAACGTCTGAGAATTAGAAAAAAAATTAGTGAAGGTATTTGGGTTTTTAAGAGAATTGTACTTCATTCACAAAATCTAAACACGGTTCGGTTTTCTACAAAAAAAAATTTAGCCGTTTGAAACGTGAATATGTATTTTAACACTCTCAACCACTTTAATATGTGGTCTACGGAAATATTCTGCTGTGTATCAAAGTATTTCGAATAACCGTGTGAGACACACAGGTGTCTCGAAAATTTCTCTCAGTGTAAGCCAGTGTTTCCCAGACGCTGAATAGATTTTCATTTACTCGGTAATTTTATCATTATTTGAATGACGAATATGCTTGGACATGTTTACCATGACAATGAAACAAGCTCATTCATAGACAGGAGTTATCAAGAAGCAGTTATTTGGGACAAGGCTTTAGTTTTTCCGCTTAGACTGTGGTTTCTTAGAAGGAATTTGTAAAATCTGTAGTAGTTGCTTAGGATGTGGACCTTGTACATTTTTTCCTTAAACAAAGGAAAATTTAAGTATAAATGAGTGAAAGACTTGTTGACTTTTCTGATTTTCTAACATATCTCGTTGAGTTGAACATTGGACGTCCGGATTGCAAAGTTATTTCATAGGGTTTCTGATTCTCTTCCAGAACTTTGCATTATGCTTTCTGCTTTAAAACTCGCTCCGTTTTCAAGGCAAATAAAATGAAAAAAGGTATACATTATCAGGTCTGCATTTGAGCACAATTCGGATTCTAATTTGAAACATTTGTTTTAATATACTCGCATAGCAAAACACAAAGAAAAAATTATGAGTAACTATTATTTTCAAGTACAGAGGAGAATTCTAGCATAGGTCAAAGTCCGAGAAAATCAGGATTTATGCAAGAGATTTTAAACAGTGTCAGAGAGGAGAGTAACACTTAGGGATTTCAAAAGGAGAGAAATTATTAGATATATCATGGGCTCTGTTTTAGAATGAAATAGTTTCTCGTGTGTTGCAGGCCTGTGAAGAATTAACGAGGATTGGCGCTTTGTTCTTCAGCCTGTATTTAAATATTATCCGTGTCCAGTACGTGACCTGTTTCCTATGCTTGCTAGCAGATGTTGCTAACCTCTTTACATGATATGAATGATTTCAGATGTTCCACTTCACTCGATTTGTCTGTTGGGGAAAGGGAAAAAGTAATTTACGGAACATTTAGGTTATTAAATTTTGTACGCTTTGTTTATGCTTTCGTCATCTTTTCAACTGTCTTTCAGGTTGCACAGCTATAATTTCTCAACGTATACGGCGACATGGTTTTTAGATACATGTTTTAATAGACTTCAAAGTTTCAGTTATTCAGTCAGTTTTTTGTTTAAGTA
Source organism: Platorchestia sp. MABIK (assembly GCA_014220935.1). Taxonomy (NCBI): domain Eukaryota; kingdom Metazoa; phylum Arthropoda; class Malacostraca; order Amphipoda; family Talitridae; genus Platorchestia; species Platorchestia sp. MABIK. Next base: position 86,796 of record JACJUY010002772.1, read on the forward strand.
GGGCACAGATACGCACACCCTTCCGTTTCGGTTTATTTGTACATGTTGTTGGCAAGCGTGAGTTTGTCTAATAATGTATACTTAATAAATACACTACATTTCACATGACAATATACCTTGAAAATAACTTGATTTTAATAAACTAAAAGCTCGGCCAAGAACAGTTAAAAGTATAAGAAATGTAGTGTGCTCACCTACGTAACAAACTCGTCTAGACCTTGTGTCACCACAAACCTAAGGTTTGGAGCACGACGGAGGTGAGATATTTAATCTTTTCCCTAGTTTTAATAATCATCTCTGAAAGCCACTCTGTGATAGCAGTGCCTGCGGAAGTTGTCTCGGACTGGAAGTGGAGTAAAGTATTAGTGTTGTGGAGACACTCAGACAGGGCTGCTAACAAGGCCCGCTGTTTTGCCAAGGACCCATCCTTCTGTTCCTCTCGTTCTCTCTTCACTTTCTTGCTCTGCTTGCGTTTCTTCTCCGTGACACTTTTTCTCGCTTGGGTGTAATTGATTATTTAAATCATTGTATAAACATAGCAACTTAAGACTTACTTAACTTTAATTGTCCTCCGAGAGAGGCTTGTATTATCTACTTAATTGCTTACTGTTGCAGTCCTCCAAGGGAGACGTGTATTACTTAATTACTTACCTTTGAAGTCCTCCAAGAGAGACGTGTATTACTTAATAACTAACCTTTGCAGTCCTCCAAGAGAGACGTGTATTACCTAATTACTTACTATTGCAGTCCTCCGAGAGAGACCTGTATTACTTAATTACTTACCTTCGCAGTCCTCCAAGAGGCGTGTATTACTTAATTACTTACCTTTGCAGTCCTCCAAGAGGCGTGTATTACTTAATTACTTAACCTTGCAGTCCTCCAAGAGAGACTGATATTACTTGCTTACTGAACTATATAGTCCTCCGATAAGCTGTCTCCTTATTTAGCTAGAATTAATTCCTTTAAGTTAATACAGGGTGGCGCATCAGTAACGCACCCTTTTAAAAAATTAAAGATAAATAAACCATGAAAGGTATAACGATAGGGTTAATTGCAAACGATAGAGGAACTCTTAAAGTTTATTTACATGTCGTATCCTGTCTACAGATACCAAGTGTATATTGCGGTAATAAATCTTTAAAATTTACCTTCAAAAGTGTGCGTTACTTATGCGCCACCCTGTAAATAGACCTATGCAATTTTCCCTTTCGTATTCTGTTGTGCCGCCCTTCATGCATTCGTGCACCGAGCCGCGTAAAAGCGCTCGTCGTGTATGAGCAATCGCATTTTGACTGAGCTGTTCCCGCCGACAGCACCGGGCCTAAGCAAGCACCCAGTAAACCACTCGAAACGTTGCCGCCTTTCATATCCTACCTGACACAACGGAGCCCCAGCTAAAGGGCTCACATTGGTGGCCCACACTATTGCTTCACTTGAGCCTTTTTTATTACGTACTGATGGTATTGCTTATAAGGAGAAATAAAAACTCAAAATTGTAAAAAAGTTTTAAGATGAGGTAAATTTGAAGCGCTCAATTCATTGAAAGTATTCGTTCAATTAAACATGGTTTGACGTTTCTCACATTTTCTATCGTAAGAGCCAACATGATAAGAATAATCTGTCTCTTTCAACATATTATCGAGGAAAAATTTCTGCATCAAATCGAGAAAAAGAGAATTGAAATAGATTTAAACGTTAATAAATAATATGTTTTAAGGAGTGTTTTTTTGTGGGGTACCTTATATATATATACCTAACCCACCACGCTTGCAGTATAAAATAGGAAAATGGTATCTTTAAGTTTTTTGTATTGATTTATTTTTTGGTAATTCATTATTTCTTTAGCATTATTAAAGTTGATATGACTGTTCTAGAAAGGCTCTCTTAAGTGACTGAAAATTTCATATGTTTTACCACAAAATTAAAAGAGAATTTAAGGCACCGTTTAACACATTTAATCAATTCTGTAAATGTAATATTCATATCCTGCACACAGGTCTAACAGTAGAGGCTATACCGTATGGACAATAAAAATGTAAGCCCAACTTTAAATGTCAATTACTTTGGAATAAGATATTTCAGTTTCATTTCTAGCATTACACACAGAGATATGCATCCTGACTACAATGCTTCAGGTCTGGGTATAAATGATGTCCAAGTCGTCTGAAAATTTACCCTTAAATGTAAATTTTCCAGTGACTAAACCCATCGTTATGCAACTGACAAAGGAGCAACGCATTTTCATCAACTACGTCTACGCGGGAACAAACAATTTAATGGAAGTTCGAAATAAATTCGAACAGTGATTCCCTGAAAAAAGCTCTGATTGTAACTCGTTTTCTTTAGATTATTACAATGACCCTTTCACCTTTGTATCATTTATGACTTCAATAAAATGTCATGAGCAACTCACATTTTTACAACTTTTATTTTTCTCATTACTGATACAATCAATTCTAATGTGACTTGACATTTTTAGGGAAAGCATTTTTCTCCACCTAATACAAAAAAATTGAATTAAATAATTTCATTTACTGTGCAGTTTTTAACATTTAAAATTGGGTTTACTTTTTTATGGGTCATACAGAATAAAAATCAATAAACTGAGTTTTTTCTTCATTTGATCTGAATTCATCATTGAGAACTGTTATTAGTTTGCCGGAAAAAGCTAAAAATTGAAATAAATCGAATTATATTATTAGATTTTAAAATGTCCTAACAGCACAGGTCCGACTAGGCTACTTTGTTTGCAGAAATACCTAATTTTAATTTCTTCTTTTTCTCAGATCTTTTATTAGGCTTCGGAACAAATCAGAAAATGAGACGTAGAATTAAACGCCAAGGGAGTTAGATCATTATGATTTAGAGTAAATGATTTATGTACTCCGCCAGTCAATTAGTTTCGAGACAACTTGCTAATCGCTGAGCAAAATTTCACCTTCACATTTGAATGACTAATATGGAAGATAAACAATTTTCGCTTACCTAATAAAAAAAAGTAAGTGAAGAACTGAAGTGAAGAACTGAGGGTAAAAAACTGATGAAGTCATTTTTGACGCGATGAGTACACAAGTTGGGATACATTTGTTAAGGAAACTTGAGGGTAGTACATACCAGGCAGACATATATAAAATACTGTTTGATGAAGATTTCACCAATCGCTACCATCATAACACCTTAATTACATACTTAGGAAAAATAAGCAGATATCTACTGCATCATCAACACGTGATGCAGATTGCATCCAGCACTAAAACAACAAGATTTGATGTCTTAAACGGAAAAAAACATAAAGTTATATGGTACGTTGCTCTACCAAAGTCGTTCATAACACTCCGTATCGAAATCATTGGTAACCGTGTGTAACATGTTGTGAATTTTATGTTATTAATTACTAGGCTGCAGGACTCGCAGAGCTCAGGTCTATTCTGGCCTCGGTGTGAGTTTGGAATGTACCTATGTAAATAGACGTGTAATTAGACAAAGAATTCGTACCGACACTACTTTTTCTAGAACTGATTTAAATTTATTTATTCCAATCTAATGTATTTTCATGCTCCTTTCCATTTGAAATTTACTGGTTCAATAAAAACTGTCACAATCAACATAATATCCATGTTAGAGACCAATGTCACTAGCAAGGGGAGATACTACTATCGATTATTTCCACTCTGTGCTGACCATATTTGAGTTTATGCTTACTGTCCATTCTGCTATTTTGCTCACAACCCTTTCTTTTTGAGGTTCCAATACGATGATTTTATGTAATGCTTCGCACAAATGAAAAAGAGCTACGTTTTTGTAAAACGTTGTTCAGCCTTCACTTCCAATGCTTTGAATGGAAGGGCAGTGTGTTTGTTGTGCTATCGTGAGCCAATATCGTCATCAGTTCAGAAGTGGGGTGTTGGAGCTGGTTGGTGGCATGTAGCTAACGCAAACAAAGAGATAGGTTAAACATCACTGATGAGGACAGGCACAATCAGCATACCCCGAAAGTAGAATTCAGGGATTGAATATGCCTCAAGAGCACTGAAATATCTGAGAAACGACGTTGGTAACCCCCTTCAACATAGTCCCGTACGAAAATTTAACTACAGTAAATGTTTCACAGCAATCTCGCCGAGAAGGTTACCCTTATTGTCACTTAATGAATGAATCTAACATGCCATTCACAACTCCTAAATTCTTCACACTCTCCCCATTTTTTCCGCATTCTGACACTTCTTACACGCTTTCATCTCCTCCGCACTCTCGTTATTGCATTATTTTCTCGCAATTTTTCCACGCCACAACCATGTCTACTCTTCCACACACTCATCAAATTCTCCAACATTTGCCTTAATAAAACAGTTCCAGTTCTCGCACTCTCAAGTTCAGAACTGACGCTTGCTGATGGTAGTCAGAATACCATGCCCAGGTCGGAGGATCAGTTCCCCAAGAACGTTAAGTTCTTCAATGCTTTGCGTCGCCTGCACTTTGAAGGAGCGGAGAAAGTACGCTAGCACAACCTTCATCTCCATCATGGCACATTTTTGACCTGCAAATAAGGAATAAATCAATCGGGTTACTGCATTTCAAGTAACAAATTCTGCAACTGTTTCCCAAAAGTACGTGTGCTTTTAACTACTCGAGCTACATTGTTTACAGCCAGGCTCACATCTACATCATTGAAGTATTTGAATTGGAAAGAAATAGTAATCATACGACTGGTTACCTATGCAGTTTCTTGGCCCAGCGCTGAATGGTACATAACAGTACGGGTGCCGTTTTGAGAAGTCGTCACCCAAGAAGCGTTCCGGCTCGAATTTTTCAGGGTTGGGGAAATGTTCCAGATCGCGATGAATGCTGTGGATCATTAGGAACAAGGTCGTGCCAGCAGGAATTTCGTAGCCATCTGAAAATACACAAATATGGTCGTCGTTTAGGCGTAAAATGATACATTAGTTGAATAGTTTTCCAGTACATGGGCTTGTTGCAAATTTCTTAACTATGAAAAGTATAAAAGTGTGATAGACATGGATGTCGTAAAAGACGAATTATTTAAATCGATACCACAAAAGTGACACACAAGCTATGAGAACAATAAAGCTTGCAGTTTGAAGAGTTTTTGGATAATATTAAACAGTTTACATCAGGTGCTACCTATAATAGCACAATACAGACAATTGGCTTCGTATCATTGAAACTAATTCTAAGTGACATATAGTGCAAACTAAGTAACTTACTGTCATTTTTTCTATTCAATGCTTTTAGGAAACCAAGAAGATAAACTTCTATCGTCAGTCTTGCACTTGGAAATGACGACTTTGTCTTCAGATTTGCTGAAGTGAAAGCGGTTAATTTATTAAAAAGCAATGAAAAAAAACATCACACTTTTCAACTGAAATATTTCCAGAAAATTCCCAGTGTTGCCTTGGCTAACTTGTCATGTAAGCTGGTGAATTGCAACCGGACAATTGTTTCTTTTTATCACTATATGTTAGAGTACTGGCTAGCTTCGTTCACTGATGGCGTATACACGGCTCTTTTCTTGCATTTAGTCTGCATTTAAAAAATTTTACTCGGCTACGGAGTGATCATGCACAAGATGTAGGCATACGCGAGTTCACTTTTATATGTACTATGCCCATGGGAATTTTTTACCTTCCTGTAAATGGTGAACATGGACGTGTATATACAATATTTTCTATAGGATTAATTCCTCACACGGGAATCGACCGTACCATGTGAAAACTAACTTTGCTAACAGTGCATTTAGTTTACCAAATAAACCTACGTACAATTCAGCTAAATTCATCATGAGTGAAGTTATTCAATGTACAATTGCGTCGTTGGTTGGGTTATTGCATTGCCTCTCTTGAGGCGGAATCAGAATATATTATGGAAAGATAATTAGATTCCTTTACGCTCGCAAATTGCAATGGCCTCTATTTAGCCTTAAAATGTAGTGTCGACATAGATGGGGCAAACAAATATTTGCAAATTTATACTTCTGTACTACAGATTCCTCCTGTAAATTTCAACTAAACAATCTGGGCTTAGGAAGCAATGTGCATGTTTTGACCATCCAAATTAATTATGCAAAATTTACTGGGAACGCAACTTTAAATCATGCTAAAGAAATCTCGGAACACTTGAATCAATACGAAAATAATCAAGTACTTTCTACTCAAAAATTATTACTTGCTATTTCTTGGCGACAAGCGTTAAATAGATTGCATTTTTGTCTTATTTTTTAACAAAACAGAATATTTATAGAGAAAATATCGATCTTTCGCTCAACGATGTTTGATGCTTTCCAAGAAACTGAGTTTTTCTGGAACATGCATTGTACGAATATGATATCAAAGAGTTGTAAAGATATTTCGTTTTTTCAGAGTAAGTAACTGCAGAATTAAATCAGCGTGATCACAATTTAATATTCAAAGTGATAGACAGTGGATTTCGTTCACCAATTCTATGAATTGATTTTGACTCACCCCTCAACATATACGTACATCACTATGTTCATCATTTAAATCTAGAAATTTGTAAGGCTGCTCTAATAATCTATAGGACATGTTTCTTTCCTGTAAGCTCTGTCACTGCTGACTAGGCAATAATTATTCATGTAATACTTGACCTGGTATTGTTCGCTTCTAAGAAGAAACAAAAAAATGGATTTCGTCAACTTAAAGCATCAAAAGAAATTCAAAAGAGAATTAAAGCGTGCATGATTACAAACCAATCACAGTAGGTTCGTGGAGTTTTCGGCCTACGTAAGGCACTGGAGGGAAGAGTCTAAGGCTTTCTTTGATGCACGCCTCCAGCAGCTTCAGCTCACAGAGATGACGACTGGTCACAGGGCCTGTACCGACTACCTCTCTCACCTCTTGCGCTACCTGGGCCTGTGCAAAAAACTGATGTTCATCTTTTCATTTTTATCGTTCATTCCTTCATTGTAGTCGAGTAGCACGGTAGTTTTTCATTCTCTAACCTTCGGAGGAATGAGTGAACTGCAAGCTCAATGAGTAGCAAAGTCAATATCTTTATTCCCCTCATTTACTCTGCTTTCTATGATCATCAGAGCAGCTGCTTTTCCTCAAGGGAAAGTATGGCTGTTTCAGTACTGAAACTGAACAAACGTTTTTCTCGTTGAAAGTGTTATGCTTCACCCTTTGCGTCACGAAAAAGATAAACGAAGATGACTGTGATATTTGAATGAATGACTGAGCTGCAGGCAAGCAGAGGAAAGTGTTCTGATATTGATACTGCAAATGTACTAAATACCATAGCTTGTAAGGGAACCATGGCTGTATGAAGTTTTTTGCATGTGTGCATTTCATCTTATAAAACCTAAAATTAACTAATCCGCGTAGCAAAAGAAGACTGGCCACCTTTCCTCGTCTATTACTAATGCAGCACAAATATCTTACACATACAGCAGCGTCCATGATATTATTAACTTTTTTCAACGAAATCTTACTTTTGATTTCAGATTAATACCCAATGTTGAAGTACAAAAAAAAAGTAAACACATGTTCATGGAATAGTCTTGATTGAAACATAAAAATTAGTATTAATGCGACAACTTTTTAGTATATTGCTGAGTAAACAATGTATTTTTTTACCCGAAACAAACCAGTATAATTCAGTCAGTTTAATATCCGTTCATCAATTATGTATAGCAGTCAGGTAGTGAATACACTCTTTCTCTATAGTAAATCTTTAAGAGATCACATTTAATCTCAGCGCATTCCCCCGTTCGTCTGCTCAAGAATATTTATTTTCCCTAATTACGATTGAAATAAACATATAAAACTGACCTAATCATTAATCATAAGTACCTAAGACAGATGTAATTCATCTTTCACAATGATTACGTCATTACCTGACGTAATCATTGTAAAATGTGGGGGCTCTTTCATTCAAATCATAATCCAATGCAGACTCGAAAAATAATGAACTAATGAAAGACGACACATCACATGATCTTAATACATGAAAAAGCAGGACCCTAATAGGAGTAATAAAATATAAATGAAGAAAGTAGGAGAAACATTTCACTTGGTGACTTGACAGCTCTGAACCAAGATGGTGAGAGAGATTTCGAGCTTTGGTAACAAGTCGTACCTTCAAATTAAAATCTTTTGCAAAGCAGTTGATGAAAGTAATATTAAAAGCAAGAAAATATCAAATGCGCGAAAAATATTAACTCTTGGCACCACTATATCGAGACTATTCTAGTTTTTGTTATTAATCCTTCATTTTTGACTGAACATGGTATAACACTGCGGTTATGAATGATCAAATCACAATAGTCCAAGCGAAGTAAAAAAAAATCCTAAGTCAACCAAACTGCATAACTCATTCGAAGTGTATTATTGAGAATAATTGTAATAAGTATTTGAAATGAATGCGGCACCTGTATTTGAGGATGCCTGCCAAGGAGGTAAATGGTGAAGCCCATTGCAGAGCCGGTCGTGTCGTGTCCTGCAAACATGAACGTGTCCACCTCTTCTCGGATGTCTTCATCAGTGAGTTGCATGTCGTCCCTGTCGGACGCTTCCAGTAACAAGTCCAGGAACGCGAGTTTCTTTCGGATCCCTGAAGATTGTAATCAACGAAGCTAATTTCTTTATCATATACAATTTAATTCAATGAGTTAGCTCGATATCAGCAAGTAAATGATCACTCGTTTGTCACAACATATTCATCGTAAACATCGTAAACATCGTCATCTAACTTAACAACTAGTTCACATTCCGTAAATTGAAAAGTATACATGTTTCACCAGGACTCAATTGGTAGAAATATAAAACGCACCAATCGGAGCACTTTCATCTCCAGAAGTTGCCTCATGTTTCTCTGCCTTCTGTTTAGCATGCTCTTGTCTCCTAATGCTGATCGTTTTTAGTGACTCAGAGTGTATGATCTCGAGGTAGTGCTTGTGTTTCTTGCCCACTTGCGTTAACCCCGAAGATGAAGTCGTTGTGCAGCCACGGGCTGTACTGGCGCGTCTGAGCCACCTCCGAGATCCTGCCAGGGAAACTGCAGTGAGTGCTAAGGATATTGCTCGTGATATACAGTACATTTGTAGGAATCACAGCTTGAAGTGACCGAACTTACTGGAACAATTTTATTCTGCATGATCGAATATCAATAATTTGCGATAACCGCACAATGCCATGAACATTTTGTTCGGAGCAGAAAATGTTCGTTTAACGAAGAAAATGGTGATAGAAGAGATATCTTATAATTACTTGATTCAAACATTTCGAGGGTCAGGTCAGTTTCAACAGAGAATGTTGAAGTAAGAAGGAGATTATATATAAAGTTAAAAGACTTGAAAATTAAAAACAATGAATGAACATGACACAGAGGAAATTCCCTAGGCGTGGGTACGTGCACATCATATTTCCAGTGAAAAAAACTCCTTAACGGAATACTTATTCTAAATTACGGGAAATTTATTTCATTTACTTAAAAAGGTAAATATCAGGATTCGAAGAAAAAGAAAACAAAGTCTCAAACTCTGCTACTCACCCCTTAACTGCCTTCACGTACTCAATGTTGCTGTTGTTCTGGACGTTGATATCTACGCCCATAGCTGCTTCTGTAACAATGTTTGGAGGTATTACCATGAAATATGTAGTAATCTTTATCTAAGATCCTTTAATGAGCAAGTTCATGTTCATGTTAATTTCTGCTGAAGACCAAAATGTACAACTGAATTTAAAAGAAAACAAGACAACTATGTTACTATATTATTCTCGGGAATACTCAGAATACTAATGTCAATTGCATAACAAAGGAAGTTAAATAATCTTTTACTAAAAACAAAACTGAAAAGTTGTCCGAATCAGCAGTTATCTTTTTCTTATTACACAGAATCTTTTCGTTTATGTTCTACACAGTGAGAAATCTTGGGTCATCTGGATGTGCTACCCTCCACCACATACATGTCTAAACAACTGGTAAAGTTCAGCAACATATTCAAGTTTACACCGGAGAAATTTTTCAGTTATAAACTGGGTTGACTTTCAATTTTTTCATTCCAATATATATGCTTTCCTGAAGCTTCGAGACATTCGCTGATTTAGTTTAGATTTTAAAATACCATCAGTCTATTCTAGTAATCAATTGCTAGTTCGATGAAGTGATGAATCTTTCATGTGAAATACTGCAGACTTACGCTAGGTGTGCCATGGCTGGCAATATTTAACGTGGTATTCGGCTCATGGCGCAGAAAGTGCATCATAACAGAATTATAGCACACAATTACATGCTGACTTCTTCGTATGGGATACATGTTTGCGTGTGATTAGACTAGTCAGTTGAAGAATTTTTTTTGTTGGCATGACATTGGTACATATGTAATTCTTGTCTAATGATGATAAAGAAGGGAATTCCTCGACCGGTAACGCGCTGAAAAAGAGAAAACACCTAGGCTTTCTGCTTCCTCTCCTGCACAAATGCTACGAAAAATGAGCTAAATAAGAATCTTTAGCTCCTTACAATCTTCTTATCGGAGTGAGAAATAAGACGTGAGAGTTCATACCACATTTATCGGGGGAGGGTAGTGCCCAGAGGATAAAAATGCTTGGCTTACAACAGAAACAGCGCTGGAGCATTGTTGTACCTTCAGGAAAATGGAATAGCATTGTTATATTCTAACTTACTTATTGTGAGTTTTTCAAACTGGCAATGAAGCTGGCTAACATTTACAGCTTACCCTATATGTTACGCACTCGGATCTTAGTTAAAATTCAACCATCGGCTCTAAGATTGTTATCTCCACAATAACAATGCTCGCATAAAATTGACAGTCATAAACAACAAGACATGGTCAAAGAAAGTGAGATTTGCTTCGTGATGAGACACGTAACTCCGGTTGAGTGTCCAGCGAGAGAGATGAAATTTTGTTTCTGACGTGACGCAAAATACTTCAAGCAAAAGCTTTAGAAAGTTTCTATTACCTTCAAGTAATAGAAAAATTTCTATCACCTTCTATTACCTTCTATTTGACCTTTTTGAAAATTAAAATGATAGTCGAGCATCGGTTTCAAAAAGTCGAGCAAAGTTTCACAGAAATTAGTGAGGCATTTTTGGATCAACTACCTTTATGTTCAGATTCTAACGACACATTTTCATTGAAGTCTCTTCATTTCTTGATAAATTCATTTCACACTAGGGGAGAAATCATCGTCCCCTGCCAGCCCCGAGCAAAGGTGAATAAGAGTAAAGTGCAGTCGCTATACTTGCAATATAGTGCTAGACTTACTTAAGATTACATCGAGGGCACACAACGTTGATGCGGAGTAAACGTCGAAGGGCTCCTTATTCACGTTTACTTGCAGTTTGTCCACAAATCTTTGGGCTTGATGGTTGAACACATCAATAAAATCCTCCAGGATCTTGAAATTGAATGCAGGTGTAAGCTGCCTGCGACGGGTTTTCCATTTCTTAACTGAAAGTATGACATGAAGACATGAGTAAAAATGTGTTGGCGTTTTGATGCTGGTCATAAATTCGTCCATACATTTGAGTGAGGTACTTGCTCAAGCTTTTTTAGGCACTTATCTTGCTTGTAGAGCATTGAACTGCTTGACGTCTCTTTCGAGACTTTCCTTCTGAGCTGACATATGTTTAGAGATTTTTTAACTCAATCGTAGTTAATTCTTTGACTATGTCGGGTAATGATATTTTCTTTGTTCAAATGTTTGCAAGCTTGATGTGCAAATAATTAGCTGTCATCAATTAGCTGCTCACCTGGTGCAGTGACGAGTCCGGTTCCCAACCATTCACTAAATACATCGTAATCCTTGCTCTTGGTCAAGATGACGTTGCTTGCGAACACAGCCTGCTCACAATAGACAGACAGAATATTCATGGATTATCTTCTGAACCACATTTGCCTTTATTTTAAAAAGATGATGATCTTGGTTTAACTAATAGAACTACCGAGATGAAGTTTTTACGAGACAGAGCTTTTGTAATTGCTCGTCCTTCGACGTAGCACTGTCGTGTGGAAAGATGTCAAGGAGTCACACATTGTATTTTTGCCCAACAATGTCTTGACGTGCTGCCTTTCAGCTCTTCGCAGTCAGCTTTTAGATTGAAAGACGTTTCAACTCAGGTTTACAATTTAACTTATTTCAACAACTTGATTTTTATTTAAGAAATTGAAAAAATCTACCAAAATACTTGTCACATTTCATGCCGTATTTGTCTCATAGAATTATAGTGACCATGTCAATCACAACGTGAAATTAATTAGTTGACCTCAAATTCAAACCATAAAAGTTAACTGTACGGAAGAATTTTTACAAAGGCTAAATAGGAAAAAAATATAATTTTTCCATCGAAAAACTCAGAGTTGAAACTTTCAATCATGATGGCACTAAACACAAACCATCAAAAGGCAGGCGTTTGTAAGGATTCTCCTAACAAATTGTGACTCAGAAAGTGCTAAGTGTATTTGCTGTTGCACAAAATCTCGAAAAATTAATGAATCCCATCCTCCCAAAATAAAAGCGATAGCGATAAAACGCATGTTTTATTGCGATATGCACGGTCTAATCTCGTAATTATTTGTTAAAGCCCGGAGCCCTGAACAGGTAATGTTCAACTACAGTTCCATCACCTGCCTCTGAGTCTCAAGGCTCTACCTGCTTTTTTCTCTGATTCGTGCTTGCCGGTTGTGAAAGGATATCTTGTACGTTCTTTTCGCAGTCGAAAATATCAATTATGAGACTTGAAATTGTTTGCTTCCAAACACAATCTAGAAGAATTTAATTTAACTTACTGTCACTTTTTGACAAATTTTATAGTGGGCTTAAATGAAATAAAAAAAAATTTCTGTCCTAGAAGAGATGGTTCGGTAAAATCGGAGAAATTCATTTTTGAACAAAGAAAATTCAGTTTACAACCCTGATAAAAAAAACAGAATTTTTTTGACGAGAATACGTACATGGAGGGAATGCTAACGTCCATTTTTGATGAAGCTAATTAAAAGTACCTGATCAAAAGTATTGTTCGGAAATAGAAGTAAAAATAAATCTTCCTTCACCAGAATTATGATGTCAAAATTTTGACTCAAAGACTTTCAAAACACAAATTCATGATGTTCCTAACAATATTGTGTGATTACAAAAAATCACGAATCCGGTTTTTGCTACTCTTTTTCAGTTTCACCAAATCTATGTTGCTCATTATACTACTGGTTACAGGTTTTAAAAAAGCTCGTCCTGATTTCAGTCCTCTTTGCTTACAATTACTTTCAAAGTTTTCCTATGTTGAGAGCTATTTTATGGCATCTTTCGCTGCTGAAAAAATGTTCACAATTGCTTCAGTTGCACAATTGTTCAAAGATTCACCATTGCAACTTATTAAGGACACGGTTGGGGTAAACCAAAAGTCCGTTGGTTCACGACGTATTTTTCTGAGATTTTCACAATAGGTGTCAAATGATGCGGCATTTTATTTGAACTCATGTGTTTTTTCGTAAATTTAAAAAAAAATGATTAAAAAAAATGAAAAAGTTGGTGTTGCGGAAAAGTGTCCATCGCCAACAATTTTGAAGTTACCGAATTGGAAAAAGATTTTCCAGGTAGCTAATTGTTTTGTCTTGAGATCCGGTGGAAAAGTTTTTCGATAGTATGATTTTTTGAATTAAAAGAATTTTTATCCCTAAAACCGAGCCCTTTTCCATTTTTCGTATTATTTTGCTTATAATAATCAACATGATTTGAAATTCAAAAAACTGTTCCACCGCCTCTCTAAAATGTTTCAATCGCTATCGATTGATGTATTTGTCATTCTTGTACCTTCAAAACTGTGGAAGCAGTGCCACTTCAAAGGTCAAAAGGCAAGTTTGCATGAGAGCCGTTTTTCAAAAAAAAAGTATTTCAAAATTTTTAACAAATTCTTCTTTTAAAATGAACTCAACTGCTTTTGTATCTCTATTTAAGTTCTATCGATTGATATGTTAGCCATTCCTGTACCTTCAAAACCGTGGGAAAGGATCCATATCAAAAGACAATAAATGCAAATTTCACAAAACCAGTCTTTTCAAAAAAAAAGTTTTTTCTTAATTACAAAGTTTTTTTTAATCAACTCTATCGCTTGGTAGCTCTTTTTAAGCCCTTTCGAATGATATATTTGCCATTCTTGTACCTTCAAAACTGTGGGAGGCGATTATATGTTTACACAACAGCTAATTGGCTGATGACTCTGAGCAGCCGAACTCAAAACAAACACTCAGTTACATCATCATAATTAACACTGAGTGTTAGAATGTTTCGTTTGAGTACTAAAGCATTTCAAGCCAGGCCATGAATGAACTGTCTTGCTATTCACGTAGAGGAACGCCCAAAACTGATTCGTAATTCGGGGGAGGAAGGGGGAAATCACGCATCCATTGGCGCGCCAAGGTCATGTTAGTGCGCGTCTTCTACTCCGTCTAGGAGACGAACCAATGTACGTACTTGAGAGACAATTATATCGTTGGATGCGTAAGAAAATTCTCTATAAGATGAGTTTATAACCCGATAAGCTACCATTATCCAAATTCGACCCAGACCGTGCCCTTCAACAGTTGTTGTCTGATCCAATGTCGATAGTGATTCTTTAACGTCGCAACGAATTCTTTAAAGTGATTCTTTAACACTGCCCTCACGTCGCAACGAATTCTAAACACATCGTAAGTATTTTGTTTTCAGTTTAGTTTTTCTTTTATTCTCACGTACGGATTGCCAATTTGTAATTCTTTTTATGAGTGAGCAAGTTCATAAGTTCAATTGATTTGTTTTTATTTGCTTGGTACATTTTATAGGTTTTGTCACATCAGATGGTTTTCGCTTGAGTGTGATTCTTAGATTAAAAATACTTTTTATACATTTTCTTGTATTTTTGATGGTGGAAAATTTCCCGAAAGTTTCCTTTGGAATTCTACTTTTTGAATTCGTAATTAAACAACATGACTTATCTTGTTAATCTGTTTTTTTACTCACCAGTATTCCTAAGTCTGAGCCGATGAATGAATATTTCCCTTGGTGTGGTTTTCTAGTTAAGAACCATTTTATATTTCAAACGAATTCGTCTTAGCAAACTAGGCCATCATCAACATCACTGGACGAGAACAACTGAGGCACTCACAGTGAGATAGAACAACTGAGGCACTCACGGTGAGATAGAACCACAGAGGCACTCACGGTGAGATAGAACAACTGAGGCACTCACGGTGAGATAGAACAACTGAGGCACTCACGGTGAGATAGAACAACTGAGGCCCTCACGGTGAGATAAAACCACAGAGGCACTCACGGTGAGATAGA
>JACJUY010002772.1:106064-120629 GCA_014220935.1 Platorchestia sp. MABIK
GCCCAGCTATCTGACCTCACCTACCCTTATGGGAGCCCCACACGAGATCCAGAGAATTGCCCAGCAGTGGCAGTGCAGGCGGACCAGGAATCTTCTCAATCAGGCGAACCTACGAAAAGAACGTGTCCTCAATTTTATGTCAACAGAACACAATACATGACTAAGAGATTGCCGGGAATAAAAAAATTATGTAAATGGGTAAATAAATTAGTGATAAAGATGAGAATTATCATTATCGTCAAAGGACCTACCTTTCTTAGCCGATACTAATGACTTTCTATTAAGATTTCATTGAAGAAGTCTTGATGACGTCTTCTTCTCATTCTGACTTATATTCGTATCTTCAAATCTATAAAATCAAACATTAAATAAATATTTATTGCCTGTAATTTACACCCAAAGTTTCTTCCAAACTGGATCACATGTTACAGGACACAGACGTTAACTATTTTAAGATAATCATTATGTATAAACATCCAATAATAAATGCAGCAAACTAGCAAGGAGAGAACGGGAAGGCCTACACAGCCGGTTCACGACCAACAGAACGAAACAGAACTCAGGTCTCATGTTTCACGATCTTACATCTACTGCGACAAGTTTTGTACTAACAAAGACCCACAATGCATTTTAATTATTTGATAGTACAGTCAACAGCTCAATAGAAAACAACAAAATTTGAAAAATTGTGTGCCAAAAATTTCTCTGAAACAATCAATCCGAAATATTTTTTAAGCGTTTCCCTCTAGTATAATAGATCAGAATCCAGAACACCTTTCCCATGTGCTAATATTCCACAGACTCTTGAGACTGGAAGAAATGAGCACCATTTTTGGATTCGGAACAATAAACACCTTAACATAGGCTGTACGTCTGATTTGGAAAACAGAGCAAGCATGTGTTTTGTTCTTCGTTAAATTACTTGTCGTACATCAATTCCAGCGGGGGAATTATCTGGCATTTCTGGCTCCTATTGAAGTAATCCAAAGTGGGCAGCTTCTTCTTTTTTCATTTCTACTCACGAAATGTGGTTTGAGTGTAAGTAGTTGTTGAGTGAGACAAGATGAGTAAAGGTAAGAAATATTAAAGAGTATTGAAGCACGCGTTGTATGAAGCTGCAAAAATTATTCTGAAAACATTTTATGCAGATGCTTGAATATTAAAAATTCAGTAAATTAGCGTAAAAGCTTCGTTCATGAATAATACTATTTAATATATGTATGTCAGACCTTTCGTGTGTTCTAGCATTTCCAGTCTAAAAAATGCAACTTTTTTATTATTAGAGTCAAGTTTTTCAAAGTTCTCACCTTCTGATATCTCTTGAAGCACAGGAAGATGGCGATGCCGCCCATCACCGTCAGGAGTATTGCCGTTAACATGGCTGCTGTTGAGTGGGTGGACTCCAGAACAACTTCTTCAGACACTTCAGCAGCACCGTGAAAATAGGCTTTTTACTTTTACAAAGAGTACATTTAATGAATGCGCTTGGGAAGAAAGATTTCTGTTTCCCTGTAAGAGGATATCTTATCTTTAAAGCTCTGGTATCTTCAAGCCTTCTAGCTCACACAGTTGATAACTATTTAATCATGATGCACAATTGACACACAAGCACATGCTCTCACAATCGTACACACGCAAGCATGCTCACACCTGCTCACAATTCCGTTCACACGCGTACGTTCTGACCCACGGACCACGGCTCATGCAATCTCATGCACTCACAGTACACATTCTCCTGAAAGGAAATTACGTACGTTATAACTTTATCAATTATGTCAGTGTGAGAATCATAAATTTGACACCGAGGATGTTTCGATTTCTGTTAAGTTCTCCTTGAAAATATCTACATTAAGATATTAGGGAAATTGTCCATTTCATTACTAATCATTACTAATAAGACTAATCGTGTTAGGAATTTATTTGTCAGCTTTTTTTACTTTCATAAATGACGATAGTGCGATTGATTGTGCCACACCCAACCAAGTCTTCAATAATATGATATTAACATCCTAAGAATTGAATTGTTTTTCATCCGTGGTATGATGTACATACATAATTCAACACTGCTANTGGCGAATTCGGGAGTAATGGGGTTGCGCGGAGAATACTGTTAAAATGCAGGACTAATGCTGGAAATAGGAGAAAGAGAAAAAATAGTCAAGAAAAAAATGAAATAATTAATTCTAAAATTACTATTTGTTAAATTATTACACGCTGTCTCAGTGAATTGGTAGATAGATTTTTTAATTAATTGCATCTGTTTAAACTTAGGTTGGAATAAAGCGTTTATTGCATAACAAAATTTTACCGGATAATACACTGTATTGAGAAATTGTAGAAACGTTAGTGCTAGCAGTGGTACAGTGGTTAAGGGATCGGCCTTTCATGTTTGAGACGAGGGTTCGTATCCCGGCACTGGCGCGGCGATTTTCCCCGTTGGGTGTAAGGGAGAGCTCAAGCACAATACCCCACTCAACCCAGGTGTCGGAAATGGGTACCGGCTTCACGGGGGAACCGTCATGGTGTCCTATATATAGTGTTAGTTATAAGACATTTGAAAAGCCAATGCTTAAGATCATATGTATCAGGCTTCATTGGAAATAAAGCATCCTAAGATGCCGATGTTTTTTTTTTATGTTAGAAACAAGACGGTCTCTGTTTAACGGGTAGCAAGCTCGAGGAAGATGGGCTAGGCCCTCACCGCAGTTTCTAGTTTGTGCGTAGATGACATTTCTAAGCATCGAATCGGAAGAGTACATAACAGAAACCAAAGAACTCATGAGAAAACGGATAGAGTCTGTATAAGTAGAATCTGTTTAGTGTAGAAAAGTTTTATTAGAGCCTTCTTAATAATGGCAAGCCCTCGAAATTAGGTCTTAATATAGGTAGGAGGACTCTAGAAGGGGTTTGAAAAAATGGAAGAATGATTTCCATTTCCACATTGAGGTATAGAAACTGAAAGGCGTCGTAGAATTGGCATGGAGAAACGCATGATCAAAAGTAAAAGGCTTTGAAGCAGTGGGTCGTCAGCACTACGCTGGAGAAACGGCGAACAGGTTGGTGAAACCTCCACGCCGCAGGAGCCAAACAGAGTTTCAACATTATATAAAGATAGATGTCAATGCTGAATCGAATTGAGGGAAGACGTTCCCAAGCAGAGAATAATAAAATTGCAGATCGATGACAACCGGAACTTATAGATTGTGAGGGGATTGCTAAAATGGTACTCATTGAGTCAAATTGAGAAAAATTGTTCACATTTTAGGCAAAAAGTGGAAATAAATGGCACATAAAAATATCAAGCATATGGGGAGTAACTGCAAACAAAAGTTTTCTTTTTTGATTAAATGAGATTTATAAATGGCTATCTATTTCTCTTGGCTGAAAAAGTATCAAAGAGTCTCAACAAAAGAGGAGCTTGAAACTACTCGATAATCAAATGACAGAAATAAATGGGTAAGCTTGATAACGAAATACTAAGATTAAGTAGAATGATTTGTTAACCAACAATAGAGCATGAAATTGCGTAATATCATGATATTACATCAGTACATCATGATAATAAACAATTTCATGCATTATCTCCTCAAGTCACCAGAATAACGAACTAGGTCATCACAAAATCTCCATGGCAATTGCAGGCGGATGGGTATAGGTTTGAGCTTCAAGATATGGAATAACAATAAGAGACTTGCTTAATGACCAAATAGGTAAAAAAATTGCCCTGTTAGTGTCCAAACGTCAATAGGCCTCATCTCTGATTGAGCTTCCAATAACAAAAAGTCCCACTGATCATGAGAATTTTTTACTGTAAAAACGCTTAACGAAACGAAACGTACACATAGGTGCATAGGTCTGTTCATGTTTATTTTTTGTCAAATTGGTGAAATTAATTGAAATATGTATTGAGTAATGAAAATTGTGATGCGCGTACTGTGACTTTAAAAGGTAAAAATTATTTTCTATTCGTAAAATATACCTATAGCTCAATGTCACAATTCCGTTTATTTTCATTTTTTATTGAGTTCATTTTTCTGAGGTAGATTTTCATAGCTCATTCTTTATCACACGAATTTAAAAACGTCCTATGCATGTTGATGATGTATGTTAATCATATGCAAATGTATGATGGAGTTAGGTCGGGAATAAATTGATCAGTCAATCAACTATTTGAGTGATGTTGAATGAGGAAAATTGCTTATGAGCCTATGGTGGTCTCAAGCTTAGTATTTGTTTTGGAAAATACGTTAAAAAAGCAATGCGAGCATGATATCCTGAAGTGGAGTTCGAAACCTGAGGTTGCAACACTTTTTCTGCGAAGCATCAAGAATTGAAAGCTCCAATATTGTATATTTAAACAGAGCAAAATCGAGCGAGTAATTTCTAATTATGATAGTTTCATGGGGATTGGCACCGTTAGAATATGTTTTCCGGACTCAATCCTTCAGTAATGTTATGGAAATTGTCACATTGAATGGAAAGGGTCAAAGCCTTCCTTACGAGCTGTAATTTAGGGTGCACTGCTTTTATATATTGCAAATTATTGTAAAGTCATTACTATTTGGACACGGTTGCACTTATTAGGAGTTTACTGATTCATTCTAAAATTGATTAGTTTGAAATAGGCAATTTAGTCCTATATAATATAGCTTGTAAAACATGAAAAATGACCGCAAATACTCGTTCTGCTGATCCGTCTAAGGTGGCGACACGATGAGTGTTATTCGTTAGCACAGCTCAAACATATAAGTGGAAATCTTTCTTGTGTTAGGGATCTTTTCAAAACGCCTCAGTATCGAGCAGAGCTCGAGTTGTTGCTCGTGCTGTCGCTGGACGTGAGCCAGGGACTCTCTGCCTCCCGGCACGAACCCGAAGTTGAGTCAGATGCTTAGGCTCTCGTCTCACACTACCTGTTCCTATCAACCACCTTAATATAGTGATATTGCTCAAGTGCTAGAATGAGTTGTCACTATTCTCACTCGCATAATTTATTTTTTTGCGTAATAAACTTGTGTAATTCAATTTTTTGTTACTTTTCCTCATGCCTAGGAGTCCTTGAGCGCAAGCATTCTTTCGACGAATCGTGTTCATGAAACCTTGAAGTTTTAATGCGCATGATAAAGTGGCAGCTGCTCATTTGGCCTTGAGCTTTTCTGTCTCAACCACAATATTGTGGCAAAGGAAATTGCTCTTACTTAACTGTCATCACTTGAATCGAAAAGTTGATCATACTCATACTATCATAGTTGATCATAGTTAGCCTGCATAAGCAGGCTTACTACTAAGTTTGAAGTCAGCTAAGCGATCAAAAACTTCCTCGTGGTCTGTTGCTATCCGCACATGAACAGCGTTCATGGCCACACTTTACACGAAGTACATAGCGAGCGATATGATGATTTCACCTAGTGCGTAGCATACGATGTGATCACTTTAGCTGCGGTGGACTGAAAAAGTGCGGATGTTCACGCTTATTTAGGTACAGGAGAGGCCACCTGTTTTTTTTAGTTGAAATTGGAAAAATACGAATCTTGAGGCAATACAGTCTTGCGATTTACTCTAAAAAAATTTGGTCCAATATTTTCGCTGAAGTTTAACGCTGCTGGAGAAGAAATTTGCGATCTTGCTTTGGCTAACAAGTTATGGAACATTATTTCCCCGCAGAAGTTATCCTTTTAGAACAGGCCAGGATGAATTTTGTTTCCGTCTCTGTCTCACATCTCGCTATGAACTTTGCCCGGGATATAAATTTCCAGTTTTACAAGCATGTCAACAAATCATCAAGACAGATGCACTGTGGCATGATGGCATGAAATGACTCTTTTTTTACCATAGCATTGTAGAGATAACTTATTCTGAAAACGTAGCTTTCAATGAATATGCGAATAACACTGAATTTTTTTCAAATTGAATTGTGAAACACCAGATATGTTCAGTTGCTTTCCCCAAAATATGTTGACTGGCTTTCCCAAGATGAAAACCGCCCAATTTTCTTGCCACAGATTATTAACGGCAACTCAAGCAACAAAATTGTTTGGGCTGCTCGAACTCGATGAAAATTTATCATGAATTTGTGCTGCTTAGGCTCAAAACTGCACACCGCGTGCCATCACGGGGAAGTTACAAAAAAAGAGAAAAAAAGTTCTTTTAGAAAATAATTTTCTAAAATACATTAAAGGATATATGGGACTAAATAGTCAAGCCTGCATACCCTGCATACATACCTGCAAAACAACAATTTAAATGATAGTATTTTGAATAACTTGGATAACTTGAACTATTTACAGGGCTAAATAATCAAACATACGATATACTGTGTAACTTTATACCATAATTCAAACTGTAGTATCGGTTCATAGGATGACCCTAGAACCACACTAGCATCAAAATGAAACTCAGCTTGTAAAATTTCAGTATCGGAAGAAAATAGTTCAAGAAAATGAGACACATTACTTGCAAGCTAAATAAACTCTAGGTATGATAATTCGCATTAAAACAATTCGTCTGTCCTATGTAAAATTCAAAACAATTACCAAAATAAAAATAATTTATATTTGAAACAACGCAGTTTGCTATTCATATCATCTTACGGAGAAACTAGTTTACCCTTTGATATGCGAAAAATTGAACATGCAGAATATGTATTTTTTATAATTTGAGTGTCATTAAACCATGAAATGAAATAAATTCCAGGTCATCAGGGAAAATACATGAATAACACATAAACTATCATTTTTGGATAGACATACCCAACTGAATTAACGACCTCACTATATTCATGGCAACAGTTCTGCAAATGCACCATTTCTGTGTAATAGCAATACCTCACTTTCCACTGCAATTTGTATAGAAATTAAATTGTATTGATAGCATGTTGCGGGACTTCTTTGTTAAAATTTATGGAGAAGAAAGAGTTTTACAGAAAAATGTATTTATTTTGATCCAGTAAATTGGCTGAAAGTCTATTTTTCTTGAATGATACTCGAGAAGTGCGCGACCGGCATTTCTTTTGTGGTGCAACGACTACGTGAGGCATTTCACTGCTAGAGGTGCTGTGGACTGTACTCGATCGACACATAGTAGTAAAACTTGCTATAACGTATTGAAGCTTTCGCTTACCTATTGAAACATAGGGAAATTTAATACCTTCAAATGTTCTACGAGCCTCGAGCAATTCGGCTCAACTCAGCTTTATGTTTTCAGAACATCATTGAAATAAAATTTAGTTGACGCGTTTCATGAATCTCCATCATGCGTCAAGCATTTAAAATTTTGGCAACTAAACTTATGGAAAAGGGAGCAAAAGTTTAGCCTACAAGCGCATCTGAGACCTGAAGCCGATTGGAGGTCCTGGACTGAGGCCTGCGCTTGTATACTGTAGTGTTAGCATGCATCACTCCTCTTGGGAATGTGAGGGCGGAGGGGGCTGGGACACTTACTAGGAGCATAGCTTATGCTGCCTCCTCTTCGTTGCTTTGTTCTTTTAGCAAGGTGTGTTCTACAGCCTTTCCCAAGCATTGAGATAAAAGACTCTGATCAGTTATGATATAATGAAAAACAAACTCATTTACTCTACAAAGAGGAAGCAGTTGGTGACTCCTTACAGCACGCGGGCTCTTGACGAAATGAGCACAAAATCACCTCCCACGGAAGTTGCCTAGAAGTAACATTGTATGCTCCAGTTCTTTTCTGCGCATCAGAATGGCTCTTCTCCTTAGCAGTCGTGTGAGATAAGTTCATTGTTTATAAAGGAAGAGGCCTCATTGTTTTATTCTCCAGACCCGGCTGATAATTTCACAAAGTGTTGAGCCTTCCCATATTTTTTTGTCCATCTCGATAGATTATATTAAAACCTTGAGCGTAGTTTAGTAACCTAGAGCTCAACTAGGGATTTTGGCACTCTAAGCACACACGCCTCAGACAGCAAGGCCACTTTAACCTTAATTTTTGTCGTAGTGAGACATTCGTTCTGTCGCTTATTAGGTTGCCAAACAATCCATTTAAATAAAATAAAGTTACGGCGGACGAGCAATGCATGACTTGCACTAATTCTACAAAATCAATTATAAGCAGGGTGAGAGTTTCAGCAATTCCTTTTGAAGAATTGAAAGTATATCTATCCTGCAGAACTACCTACTCTGTCGGCCTGTAATCGTGAAAACCTGAAAGCTTACATTGCTGATTTAGCTGTCCACGCTATCTCTACTTCATTGGTACCGCTTATTCCATAATTTACTGGGAACAGAATCCTAGTTATATGGCTGACATTGGAAAACAGACCATCCATGCTTCATTTTCAATTCTTGTGTGGAAAAAATAAGGAGAGATGTGAAGACGGACGGCCGTTCCGTGTTTACTAGCTTTATTTATACTTTTAATCAGTTATTGTAAATTATAATTATACAGGCACTCGTGGGGCTGCAAAGTGTCGAAGCCCCCTGATGCTCATTTTATCTAGGTGAGTGACCAACAGAACGGCTTTGCTTCACTTTTAGATAATCAGAATGAGGTTTAGTGCACGGACAAAAATGTTAGCACGCAATAACAAACGACTTGGACGCAAGGGCCCAGGAACAGCGTCGAGATTCGCTCATGGTTTCCAGTAGTACAATTTTGAACCACTTCCACCGATTGAGTGTTACAATGAGAAACGAGTAGTAAAGTGAACGCTCGTTGTGAAAGGATAAATCAAGGGGAGTAACTTGAGACATGCAGTTCGAGAGTACGGTTGGAGAAATGCAGTTCAAGGGGCTATTTACTTGCATGCAAATATTGCTCTATGAACCACAGGGGGATCATTTATATTTAAGCTGATTATGATGGAGGTACAAAATGTAGTACTCAAGTATTTGAGTTTAATGAGCGAGAGTTTTGAAATGCAACACGTAGGAGACAGAATAAGTACGCTAAGAAACACTTTTTTATAAAAAAATGTATTTCATTTGAACCGTATTTTTCGTTCACATGTAACGGTGTGAACATCGCTTTTATTTAGATTTATTTGTGACGGTATTTCATAGTGCTACCACAATAATTCTAATAATGATTCAAAGTGCATGATGTGATCACGTGACCCTCTCACATTTTTTCAACTACGCCTCGTCACTAGGATAAGATTCGACTATTAGAGACTACCAAAAGAGTCAATTCATATACATACCTTTGGAGGGCACGACACGATGACGTTGTTGGCAGAGGACTTATCTGTTAACATAGAGTCCGGACCTGAGGATCTCAAACCAGCAATGTTGCTCACCACAAGTCAAAAAGGTACAAAAACTGATAATGGCACATTTTCTTCACAGCCTGCAAGTAATGTGTCTCATATTTTCTCNTGAGTTTTAAATTAACAAGTCAAAAGGTGGCACTAACAGACCTTTACAAGAGGAATTCTCGTACTATAATCATCCTACCTAACAGTCAACGTATCCTTGAATACCCGCAGTGACTGGAGATTCTGGAGATTCGTCGGGATCGTTGGCAGCGCTCAACGGTCGAAGGGTGTTGAGCACTTTCTCTGTCGCCTTCCCTATGCTGAGCTTTCTTTTCTCGTTGACTTATTACCAACCGATCGGGCGCAAGGTCCACGTTCCGCCGTTCACTCTTTTGGTGGTGAGCCGTTCACTCTTTTGGTGGTGGAATTTCACAGTTTGTACCTAAGTACATAACAAAAATGCATGATGTGATCACGTGACCCTCTCACATTTTTTCTACTACGCCTCGTCACTAGGATAAGATTCGACCATTAGAGACTACCAAAAGAGTCAATTCATATACATACCTTTGGAGGGCACGACACGATGACGTTGTTGGCAGAGGACTTATCTGTTAACATACAGTCCGGACCTGAGGATCTCAAACCAGCAATGTTGCTCACCACAAGTCAAAAAGGTACAAAAACTGATAATGGCACATATTCTTCACAGCCTGCAAGTAATGTGTCTCATATTCTCTCGCTTGCAAATAATGTGTTTTTTATTCTTGAGCTTCTGGGGCACAGCACTCGTGTTGTTGCTAGCCAGAGCAAAGTCTGCATTCTCTCAGACGCGCCAAAAGCGCAACAAGGATAAGTCTAAATAAATATGCTCGTTTTGCCGTTGTAAGGAACATTGATATTTCCTCTGAAATTAAGTATCAATTTATATACCCGATAACTTGTTTATTTATGAATTAATTTCAAATCATGACAGTGTATTTTGCTAGAATTCAAGATTTCTGTATCTTGCACCACCCTTGTTCTGAGAAGCTGCGCATTTTTTATTCCGTCTCAAGCCCCTCATATGGTGCTTATTGTTTTCATTTTTGTTCCTAGGCTTTATTTAACAATATTTGCTCCTAGGCTTTATATAACAATATTTGCTCCTAGGCTTTATTGAACAATATTTGCTCCTAAGCTTTTTAATACCTTACCGAAGTAAGAGCACTTCATACTTTTCGAATAACGACTCCCGCCACCTTCATCCTAAGACGATCGCAGTAAACGAATTTGCAAAAAGTAGTGAATTACGTGTATTAATAATAATCAACTGATGCTCATCAGCTCGCGCTCAGTCATGCTCAATAGATTTAAACGTTGACGACAGCTATTGGCCATCTGGGTATTTNCTGCCTCACAGCAAACATTTGATCCACACAACCTCTGCCACTTCTAAAACCACATTGTTCTTCAGCCAGCACATGATCCGTCATCACTCTCACTTTTCCAATTAAAACTCTTCCAAACAGCTTCCCAACGACACTCAGTAGACTTATATGTATCTCTAGAATTACTGCACTCATACCTGTCACCTTTCCCCTTGTAGAACGGAACTACACATGCTTGCCCCAAAACCGAGAGTTTGATGCTTGCCCAAAAACCGAGAGGAAAGACATAAAATTGTATCCTATAGCTGGTTTATTTAGGTTGAATTGAGCTTGATAATTCATGAAAGCAATAAAGATACTGAAGTTTGTGGGTTGAAAACACTTATGACATTTTTCATGTACCTGACATATAAGCTTCGGATTTCATGACATTATGGGATAATATTAGAAATCTTCTGTTCGGTAGATATGCAAAAATGTCATTTCGAGTGGGCATGAAAAATGGGAAAAAAGTGAAGTTACTGCCTAAAACAGCACACTTTAGCCCCACAGCAAGTTTATAAGACAAGTAAAAATGAAGTAAAAAATTTTAAAAATCCCTCTCCCTCTCTCCCAGTCTCTCCCTCTAATGTAACGCGACCCGACGCGATGTTAGTCGCTTCATCAGAAGTTTTGCAAGAAACTGTTGGGGGTGAGCTTACGAATGTACGTACATATACATACATGAATGTATGTATATGTACGTACATATACATACATGAATGTACGCATACATAAGCACATATGTACATGAACACGGATACCTTTATACAAGAATGAAAGTTATGAAAATCACAAGTTTTGTTTTTCTAATTAAAAAATTTTAACATTACGGTCATTATTTGATTACCCAAAAATAAAAAATATCATTATAGGGAACCACTGATGATAGAATATAGACACATTGAGAGCGTTACAGAGTTGCCACTCTGTGAGTAAAATGGATTACATCAGCAGAGCTGCCATTCAAGTAACTTGCAATTCATTTAATACTAGTTTCGACTTCCTATAAATATATATTGATTGGGAAATAAACGTGACAAAAATAAAATAATGGATTTGAGATGCGTTCAATGACGAATTCCTGCTTTAACTGTAAAATATGTCATTCCACTCATGCACTAAAATTATACTTCTTACTCGTATGTATCATCTACAGAATGTATGTCTCAAATAAATGTATTCACACTATAACTGTTGGTAACATGCTGCGTTTTTAAATTGGTGATGTATTCAATTAATCACAGCATGGTAAAAATTTAATTTAACTCGAAAAAAGGGAAATTTGTAAGAAAACGTTATTTAAAAATCGTTGTATTTATTTGAAAATTGAAAAACAATGTCACAACATTCCTAATGACATGTTTTGTGACGTTTGCAAATCTATTGGTGCGCGTTATCAGCGTTGTTTGAACAAAAATGATCAGCAATTTGGATATATGCAAGCATGATCCTTCAATTACATTTGTTTTCTGTTTGTGAAACTTTTTTATTTTACTCTAGGTTCATAAACAATGTTTTCTTGTTATTTGAAGTGTAAGTACATTTGATTGAGACACTTTGTCTGTATCCGAACCCACACTGACTAGATATTAATGACAGTATTAGGTAATAGATAGGTAGACACGCTGTTTCGTACCTTGAAAAAATAATCAACAAAAACATTGAAAAATTTTTAGCTCTTTGGTAAAGTTTTCAACTCTGTTTTGTTTAAATTTGATTTTAAACAACTATACATAGAATTTTGTCCAAAATTAGAGTCAAAGACACCAAAAAATAGTAACTCTGACCTCGACTCCGCCACATTCGAATGAAAAGCTTCGACTCCGACTCCACCTCATTCGGAAAAACGACTCCGACTCCACCCTAAAACAAGCGATTCCAGCGACTCCGAGTCCGCAACTCTAGTCACTGGGCAAGAACAGCAGTAGTAATGGTTATAGTTTGCTGGTGAGAATTTTAATAATTGTGAAATTAATTTTTAGGATTGAGAATTAGCAATAAGAAGTAGCAAGCTGCCTAATTATAAAACAGGGCTGTAACTGCCACCAACTCCACCGAACACCCCACCAACATGCGCCCGCGGTGCTGAGGGCGACAATCTTCGAGATAGAAATCGGCGTGCAGGTTCAGGTGAGGGTGCCGGACAGATCAGAGATGCGTGCGTAAACTTGCCTGAGGTGTAACTTCACCAAAGAGCACCACATTCACTCACGACGAAATACGCGTGACCAAGTTACGTTGTTCATCCTAGAGAGGTGTTGTTTGAAGCTTGGAGGATTCCGGGTTCTTGGAAAATTTGTCTTATGCTAATAAATTTAAGAAATCCGGGCAAAATATAGTCACCCCACAAGCGAAGAAGCGCTCGCTAAATTGGTGTCTGATGGCCTCAAATATTTAGGTTCAAAAAGTTTTTACTACAATGATGTTAAGATTTTAATATTACGGTTTTAATATATCGCAGCACGTTTCGTGAGCATTTCATTTGAATCTTTCATGGCGAACTACATAGATTTTGGCATATTTACCACGTCCCAGCAACCATCCATTTCTTCACAACTAAACCTATTGAGTTTAAAAGGACCATCAGGCTCTTAGAAATATTCTGATAACGTATTTTTGCAGCTTGCGAAAAAATCATCCGATCCTTTACAGATCTTAACAGTTCTCTTTGCTGAGGTACGAGTATCTTCAAGTGCTTTTAAAGAAGGTTCTAGCGTGAAACTTACTCAAAATCTCAATATAACCTAACATCAAATACTAATTAGATTTAATATACATTTTTAGAGTAATGTGCGGTCGAAGTTCCAAAAATCACCTACTTGATAACGGTTTCAGGATGTGTCTACAAAACAAACATCGGCATCTAAGCAAGCTTTATTTCCAATTCAAGCCTGATTCACATCACCTTGTACATTGGTTTTTCAAATGCCTTATAACTAACACGAGGATGCTTTGACGGTTTCCCCCGGTCAAGACCGGTGCCCATTTCAGACAGAGTGGGGTATTGTGCTT
The DNA here is from genome assembly GCA_014220935.1 of Platorchestia sp. MABIK. NCBI lineage: Eukaryota > Metazoa > Arthropoda > Malacostraca > Amphipoda > Talitridae > Platorchestia > Platorchestia sp. MABIK. Next base: position 119,700 of record JACJUY010002772.1, read on the forward strand.
TGAATTTTTCCCCTAAACCCAATGGAGAAAGTCGCTGCCCAGCGCCGGGATTCGAACCCTCGACACCTTCACGGAAGGGCGGGTCCTTTAACTATACACGGCTACGACGAGCACTACACATAGATGCAAGCGTACTATCACAGCAAGCACGACACTATCAACCTCTTTTAGAAAATACCCAGATGGCCAATAGCTGTCGTCAACGTTTAAATCTATTGAGCATGACTGAGCGCGAGCTGCTGAGCATCAGTTGATTATTATTAAAATACGTAATTCACTACTTATTGCAAATTCGTTTCCTGCGATCGTCTTAGGATGAAGGTGGAGGGAGTCGTTATTCGAAAAGTATGAAGTGCTCTTACTTCGGTAAGGTATTAAACAGCTTAGGAGCAAATATTGTTCAATAAAGCCTAGGAGCAAATATTGTTAAATAAAGCCTAGGAGCAAATATTGTTAAATAAAGCCTAGGAACAAATATTGTTAAATAAAGCCTGGGAGCAAATATTGTTAAATAAAGCCTAGGAGCAAATATTGTTAAATAAAGCCTAGGAGCAAATATTGTTAAATTAAGCCTAGGAGCAAATATTGTTAAATAAAGCCTAGGAGCAAATATTGTTAAATAAAGCCTAGGAGCAAATATTGTTAAATAAAGCCTAGGAACAAATATTGTTAAATAAAGCCTAGGAACAAAAATGAAAACAATAAGCACCATATGAGGGGCTTGAGACAGAATAAAAAATGCGCGGCTTCTCAGAACAAGGGTGGTGCAAGATACAGAAATCTTGAATTCTAGCAAAATACACTGTCATGATTTGAAATTAATTCATGAATAAACAAGTTATCGGGTATATAAATTGATACTTAATTTCAGAGGAAATATCAATATTCCTTACAACAGCAAAACGAGCATATTTATTTAGACTTATCCTT